>JASDQU010736999.1:134737-145911 GCA_032191745.1 Picea mariana | reverse complement strand
ATCAGTGGGCTCAATGGTTACCCCTAGCTGAATGGTGGTACAACACTTCCTACCATACAGCTACATGCATGACTCCTTTTGAAGTGGTATATGGATAGAAGCCACCTTCAGTTCTCTCATACTTACCAAGTACCTCGAAGGTCCAAGCGGTTGACCAAACACTTACAGTTTGAGAGGATATTCTTCGTACCCTCAAAGAGAACTTGGTCATGGCACAGAATCACATGAAGCAACAAGCAGATCAAGGTCACTCTGAACATCAATTTGCAGAAGGGGATCAGGTGTTTTTGCGACTGCAACCATACAAGCAAACTTCCCTCAAGGCCGAGCATCATCAGAAGTAAGCACCCAAATTTTATGGTCCTTATACAGTTCTCAAGCGTGTGGGGCAAGTCGTCTATCAGTTAGCTTTTCCCAGTCATTTGAAGCTACATCTTGTTTTTCATGTTTCATGCTTAAAGAAGGTGATTGGAACTAGGTGCCAAATTCAAACCAACCTTCTCGAGTTAGCTAAAGAAGGATCCATTTGGCTATAGCCAGAAGCAGTTTTGGACCAGCGTGAGCGTTGCCTGCATTAGAGAACCATCAAGGAAGTGCTAGTCCAGTGGAAAGATACAACACCAATAGATGCCACTTGGGAACCAGCTACCATTCTGCAGCAGTTTCCACATCTCAAGCCTTGAGGACAAGGTTTTTTGTAAGGGGGAGGACATGTTAGGGTCCTAACCCGCACATAGGTATAGCAATATATTTAGATGTAATAAAGGTCAATATTAATAAGGCCTTTCAATAAAATAGAATAAGGCAGATGTAAGAAGACCTAATATAAGCTTCCACTTCTAGAAGGATCTTCCTCTAGATGCTTCTCTTGATAGACATATTTACTATAAATAAGGGTCGAGGGTATGAAAACCCTAGCTTGGAGATTATTGTAACAGAGCGTTGCTTGACTGGAGGTTGCCCCCTCGAAGAGGCCCGTGAACATTACTTTCTGAATCAAAGTGTTATTTATGTTGGTGTTCTTATATCATTTATGTGTTATTGTGGAGATTATGTTGGTTATATTACTGTTATTCTGCCATTTCTAGCATTTTATTTATGTTCTACATACTTTTTATATCTGGTATATTACAGAATGAAGTATGGAAAGTGGTGAAAAGACACAAACCTCCCCCATATATGAGAAAGGGTCAAGTTGTCGACTAAGTAAGCTTCCCAATGATGATGATGGAATGGGAGAATTCAAATAATATATATACAATCCAAAAATATCAAGCAACAAACAAAAATTCAAAGGGATAGAAAACACTAAGGAAAGATTAAAATGTGTGTTTCACAGTATGGTTGCCAGTTTCTGTTGTGGAAAAGTTTCACCTAGTTTTATTTAGTTTATGTTGTGGAAAATTTTCCCCTATGGACAAGTGAAACCCCCCTTGGATCAATACTCCTTTGATCCACTACAGAAGGTAAAAAATGGTTCCCTACTTTCCCCTTAAATATATTCTATATTCCCACAAAAAAAACAAGAAGGGAAGATGAAAGAATGAGATATATGACCTACCTCCTTTCCATCGGTTTTCCTCGTTTCTCTAGCCCTTGATCTTTATTTCTGAGCTCTTGGTGCAAGATAAATCCTTCAAGGAACAAATCAATACATCTTTTTTACACAATATATTGTTAATCAAAATAGATCTATTTATATCGAACTAGGAAAAAATAGACATGCATACAATGAACAATATAAGCATGAGGGGAATAGGCCAAGTTATATTATATGAAAAGAAATAAGTAATGAAGCATTTAAAACCTTGATGTTGATGTTTCAACAGCTCCTCCAAGCTCTCCTTTCCAACCCTTTGAATGTCACAAGACCAACAATATGATACTCCAAAGTTCTTCATTCTCTTTCACCCAAGAATGCCATTTATTATATACGAGTTGAGGCATAACAACCATAGGATAATTTTGAGGAGAGGATAAGATAAAATGAGGATTTAGTTGAAAAAACAAGATTGACCTTTCCTTGGATAGAGGGTAGCTCGAACCAACCTCTAACCAAATGAAATCTCCCAGAAAAAACTTCTCAAAATAAGGAATAATGGTTGCAACCACTTCATCACCCCCCTAGAACTGAGCACAGGGTGATAGTATTGCTCCCCTATAACTGAGAAAGGAGTGATGATAAGGGTTCATCCTCATCTGCATATGGGCAGGGGAGTGATGATACTCAAAAAAGGTCAATATCAAGGTGAAAGATAGTATTTCGACCTCCAAATGACAGGTTTCTATTCCAACATATCTAGGGATTATGACAAACACTCCTACATGGTGATGAAATTAAGACAGTTGGTAAAGTGTGATTCTTAATTGCAACACTTGGTAGTGTGACAAATGGGTGTGTAATACCAAGGAATATGGAGTTGAGAAAGGTCAAGTGTTTCAATTATCATAAGCATGGGAATTATGCATCATAGTGTCTAGACAAGAAGAAGGGAAAAACATGATAACAATAGAGGTAGGTGGAAGCCTTTGAAGAAAATCCGATGCATGCATTTGTTTCCAAGTTTGATAAGTATTTGTCAATGTCATATTTCCTTTCTTCTAGTAAAGTTCTGAGAGATGCTTGGTATGTGGACAGTGGGGCATATTGACATATGACATCATGTAGACAATTTTTTTCTATCCTAAAAGATCACAACTCATGGGTTTAGGTTGAACTTGGTGATGATTCCAGGTACTCAGTAGAAAGAGTTGGTACTATTCCCTTCCATCTCCAGCCAGGTATCTCTTTAGACATTGATGATTTTTTTTTGGTTCCTGGTCTCAGGAAGAACTTGCTTTCAATTTCAATTATGGAGGATAAGGGTTTTGTTGTAGAGTTCAAGAACCAATAGGTCTTCATCAATTTGAAGGAATCTATCCTAGAAGTAGCACAAGTGATACGGGTTAGGTCAGGAAATAAATACAAGTTGCAACTTGCAATGTGAAGTTGTTCGAGCCCTATTTCATAATAGTGAAAATTAGTGCAAGTCGTGGCATAAGAGGATGGGGCACTTGCATCATATAATGTTTCCTATTTTGAGAGAGATAATCATATGTATTCCATAGTTCAAAATTGGGCAGTAGGGAGTATGCAGAGGGTGCACGCTTGAAAATACTTTCAAGGTTGATTTCCCAAGTAGAGAAGATAGATCTAAGGAGATTCTAGACATAGTGCATTTATATGTCTATGGACCTATGTCCATAGCATCAATTTTAGGAATTGTGTATTATGTTTCCTTTATTTATGAATTCCCTCACAAGACTTGGATCTACTTTGTAAACACTAATAATGAGGTCTTTAGTTGGTCTCAAGAGTTCAAAGCACTAGTTGAGAACAAGACAGAGAAGAATATCAAAGTCTAGAGAATGGACAATGGGGGTGATTAGATGTCCAAATATTTTGAGGGTTTCTACAAGGATATAGGAATCAAGAGATAGCTAATTGTGTAATACCCATGTTTCCCTCAATATGTAATTAATAATGTTTAATTTTTTCCATGCCATGGCATATGAGCATTACAATTGAATTATTTTTTAAGTGAAAATTACAACAACTGACTACGGGGTGAATCCTTAAAAGTATTTTTCATGATAGCACTAAGGGAAAGAGTGAGCAAACCTAGAGAGAGGTTCATCATGATTAGATGACCCAATTTTCCCTCTCCTGAAATATTTGATTTGGAAATAATAAGTTATTTCCCTCATCCCATATTTCAAGAAAAAACATTTAATGAGTAAGGGTTGGTGGTTGAGCAACCAACCACTCTCAATTAATATAGGTATGGGAAGACCTGACTAGAATAGTAGTAGCTTTCATCTAGAGGAAAACACGAGATATCATCCCGAGTCCCTATGGTTGACCCACGAGCTTCCTTCTAACAAAATAAAGGGGACACATCGAGAAAATTCCCAAGCTATGCATGAAAGAGAAGGGAATGAGGGCATGTAGCAAAGAGTAGACACAAAAGTGGAGAGAGGAGGATTGGGTCAAGGAAGATGAACTCCAAGGAGTTTGGATTCTAGAGGAGAGGGTTGACTATGTAAAAACATAGTAAAAAAAAAGAGTGTGAGCTTTAAGACTCGGTTCGAGATTCCAAGAACCCAAATTGATCCAAGAAGGTTGCGAGATTGATATTAGGAGGGTATATGATAATCCTTGATGGGGCCTGGCCTAGGTGGCTGTGAGGTAATTCCCCTACCAGTAGTGAGGTGAAGAAGAGTGGCCTTCACTTACTAAAATCCTTTGAGGACTTGAGAAAGATTTCTCTAGTGGTATCATGGCTTGGCATGGGGGTGGCCTGTTGTCGAAGCTATTGAGCGAGTAGAGCCTACGATTGCGTGGAAATTAGGTGAACACCCACTTTCAATTGGTTGGCCAAAAATATATGTATTAATATACTTTGTGCGATGTATGAAAGGACAATTTATGCATGTAAATGTATTCATGAGTGTGGATGTCTATCAATGATATTTAATGTTTGAAATTTTGTTTTATTAATGTTTTAGTTTAATCTCGATCAAACATACTGGATGATTATTTTATTGATGAATCCTTTATTTTGGAATGTCTGAAAGGTTCAGGAATTGTGCTTGTTCTAACTTAGACAATTGTAACCTATGCCTTGTTACCAAGGCCAAACCATTCCAAATTATGTATGTATGCCGCTATATGAATGATGAGATTCAAAATTCGTTGATTCTAGAAATGGAATAGATCTTGGCCATGTAAATACAAGATTTTATCCCATTGAAATATGCGTGTACAACATTGAGGGATCATAAAAGTTGGATCGATGCACGGTTGTGTTTAATTTTTTGATCATATTTTCTAGTTGGGATATCAAACCCTAGAGTGTCGAGAGATCCTTGGTGGGAACACTATGAGAAATTATGAACACGCCCATGCCAAGAGCAGGGTTCCGGATCTTGGTTTCAACATTGCCACTCTGACAAATAAGTGTCGAAACCCATAATATGGGAGTCGTTACTCATGGTCTTTGGATTGGTGATTGACAAATCTCCACCGCCCATCTATTATGTAATCTCAGGAGAGAGTTGACACCATATTCATGGAGATGATACTTATCATCATCCAAGTCGAAGAGGACTAACTACCGTCAGAACGACGGATGGGAGAATGATGATCGTTTGATCATATCGGGCGTTTGGGAACTGAGGAGTAGGGTCCCAAGCCACAGTTCCATACCCTTATCACATATAAGCACAAGAAGAGGGAATGTGATGCCGGTGTGATGCATCATGCTAGCATGACAACTAGCATGTTCAGAGGATGGTAGGTGTCATTTTCTGGTTTGTTGAAAGGATGAAGAGTGGGCCTCGATTAGGTTTAAGCCTTTGGAAGAGACACTCAAAATATGACCCTTCAAATCTAGGAAGTCAACAGATCTAAGTCGTAAATATTTGTAAAAGTCAGGAGTCGTAATCCCGAGGATTAATTTAATTAATTATCTTGTAATTTCAGGGATTAACTTATTTAATTGTCTCATGATCACCGGACGACAAACCTTGGGGAGTTTTATTTTACATGAGATCGGTAAAGATTTGAGGTCTCAATGTCCATGGTCACCTGGTGGTGACATGTGTCCTCCTTAGATTCCACATGAGGGATAGATCTCCACTATTGATCTATGTTTAGAAAATTCAATCGGACCTCAGTCCACTGAGTTCACAAAGATGATACTTGTCATCGTCTAAGCCATGGAGAAATTAAACATAGGCTCACATAGGGTGGATACCATTGGATAGGCACCTCTAAATGACAATCGTGATATCTACATGTGAGAGATATTAGCTGTAGATATTGTAGACAAGGCCCAGTTGTCATAATCACGATATTACCTTAATTAATCATCTCGTAATCTCGAGCATCAGAGGTGTTTCAAATTTTACACAATGTCAGTAAAGTCCCAATGTTTGGCCTCCAGTTGTTCGATGTCCCCATAGGAAATGGTTCAGGAAGACGTCATCCAACCAATTTTTCATGGACAGGTGCCATCACCCTGTTGGTCAAACCCTAGGCATGAAAATGATGCATAAAACCATGTTGGTCCATGTATCACATGACAGTGGTGCCACATGTCATGTTGATCTAACATATTTGGGAAGAAATTTGGGGAGGATAATTTGGTTCCGCATGTCGAGTGGTATGAGTTCTACATGTCATGCCAGGTGGCATATAGGGGTGGGGTCATGCATCAAGATAGGTGGTTGGTTATGGATAGGGACATGTGTCCTACATGACAGCTCATCTCGGATCAATCATTTTGGCACTATGAAAAATGTAGAATGGTTGAGCTCCCAATGGTTGATGTCCCAAGATGATGTCAGATGATGTAACCAAACCAATGCTCGACGAACATGTGTCAGTGTCCTGTTGGGTGAGCTCTGAGTACAGTTATGATGTGTATACCACATCATTCCATGTGTCACGTGGTGATCATGCCATGTGTTAAGCATAAAGAGAAGGTGGTTCAGGAGGAAAATGAGTTCCACATGTCACGAGATAACATTGACCATGTTTCGTGCCACAGTTAAGATAGGTGGCATTATGTGATGGTGTCGTGTGTGCGAGGTACCATCTCAACACCAAATCAGGCCTTTTGGGTTCATATGAAATGTGAATAGTTGTTGTCCCGATGTTTCGATGTCCTGGTGGATAGGTTTCAACCCCTTATTAAATCAGGTCTCAAGAGAATGATGGGAAAGAGTTGGGTGCATGGAAGGTCAGGGCTTGATAAGCCGAGGACTCAGTGGATTTGGTGGCAGGTGTCATGCCAACATATACTCCAGCAACCACGCCTGCGCTATAGGGTGACATGTCATGACGCGTCAATGCCACATCAAAGGACATAGGTGATATGGAGTGATGTGGGTGCCACGTGGTAATAAAGAGGCCTTAGTCCAATAACAAACCTAAATATTTAAGTGGCCATAGATTTTGATCCATAGCTCAGTTTTGAGCAAACTTGTAGTTGTTGGAAAGATCTTGGGGAGTTGAAGATGATGGTGTCCCCAAGAAGAGGCTTGAAGATGGTTGAGAAAAGTGAAATTTTGACACCCCATTCTTTAAAAGGTATTTAAGGGGGTTGGGTGTCTTACAAGGTGGTATCATAGCAAAGTTCAAACACTAGGCCTGGATGGGACATAGATCATTCATGGGACTGGTATATTAAGGCTAATATGAGCCTATTGAAAATAATTCCTCTGTGTCTAAATGATTGTTTATCATCTGTGTAATCTCCTTGAGGGATAAGGACTATAGAACTAAAGCCTTTTTTTGGAAATTCTTGTAACAAAAATTATACCATACTAAAACAGAAGAATCCTTGTTACTTCATGGATTAATATCTACCCCTGCAGGAGTGGGAATATGATGGCAAGAATCACTGGTTGAACCTAAATGTGAACGACTAAATATGGCAGAGTCTTTTCTAGGGATTCTTAAGTAGAAAGGATGGATAAAGTACTGATTGTAATGTTGCCTCTAAGCATGGGAAGTTGGAGCCTCTGTAATTTATGATGTTTGTTTATATAAGGGAAAATACCCTTAAAGGAATTGAATACATATTGATATAATCCTTGGTAGTAATAAATTGTTGCTTTAATTAAAAATACTAATCCCTATAGGTATAAATCCTCACAACTAGGGGACTAATGGGAATTTGTAAGGTCGGTTCACTTGACCTTTAATGAAAAAAAGTTGTTGTTGGAATAACCCAGTTAAGCAAATAAAAAGGATTCCTTTGGACTATGGATAATCTCCATGAAAGAGGTAAGGTGATATAATCATATGAGCAATTTTAGGATCTCATAGCTATAATAAAAGAGTGCTTGGACACTTCCATAAAGACCAATAAAATTAGATAACCTCTAGAGAGGGAAACATAACCCCTAGAATACTTGTCACATGAGTGACTATAAGATCTCGGGAAGGGTTGAGAGTAAGTCACAAATTCCATTATGTGTGAAGGACATGGAAAAGGTACAAACAATGAACTTGCATGCTAAATATCTATATGTGTATGTATATGCCTATTAACATAAAAACATTAATATGCATACGAGTGTAAATAAAATACAACAGGAATACATATGCAGTGTAGGCATGGGTAAACTGCTTGGTGGATAAGATATGTTGTAATGCATATGGTAACAATTGAGCATGTTTATAACATGCACATAGACTTATTATAACCTGTGGTTGGTTGTAAGTTATAATGTGTTGATGGAACATTTTGGTTGATGATAACCTAAGATTAGCAAGAATGGTAGCAACATAGGTAAATGTTGATGATGTTGATGGAATACTACCTTCCGAGGATGAAATAGAATGACTAATGAAAATACTAAGGATGTTGATTGTCTACAGCCTCTGGAAGAATGAGGTTTTAATGGATCAAGAAAGTATTGATCTAGAATATGGTAAAGAAAATGCTTGGGCATTTTCAGAAGACCAATGGGTTAGATCAACATCCATAGGTGGATGGTAGCCATAAAAGTATGTCTTAATATGCTCAAGAAGTAGTGCGAGGGAATCTAGAAATGGATTTATTAGATAAGGGTATATTGACCAATAATGGTTTGAGCTATGGAGATAGATTGGAATAGTTAACTTATTTCCTTGGGTAATGTTGTAATTACTTAGTTTTTATTTTCTGAATTCTGGAATGCTTTGGTAGAAGAAGGGAAAGAGTTGTTTCTTGTTGGTTGCTATCATGAAAAGAGGACAAAATAATTATGAATATACCTATGATACTTGTCAAGTGATTCATTGTAATCTCTCATTAAAGAAGGCTAATATTAAGATTAAATAAATGTGAAATAATGATATAGAAATGTGAAAGAAATGCAAATGTATGATGTATAAGTATATGTATGCTAAAGGAATGGTATGACTACCTGAGTAAGAAGGTAGTGAGGCAATGAGTGTGATTGCCTGGACTAAATGATTCCATGAATGCATGGTTGACCCTATGTTAAAGGGCTTGTTTTGTCTCAATTAGATGATAACTTGAAAAGGGGGATGTATGCCACCCTTCAAAGAAGTTAAAGTAAATTGTTGAAAGAATAAATGAGCAGGAACACTTTATTTTCATGATGGAAGGAAACATGATTATGCCTTTGAAGAATTACATGAGAATAATTGTGGACAAAACATGAGTTAAATAAATTTAAATAAATATGCATATGAGATTGTAAAGTGTGTTGGTGGCAGACACGCAGTACGTTGATGCAGGTGGTTAAGTGCATGAAAAAACAATGTGAGTGCAAGTTGATAAAATAGAGATATCGGTTTGAATGTGTAATCTGAATGCATAATAAGAATGCATGTTTATATTCCTTATGGAAGATTGGGTAAATCCCTAGATTAATGAAGTTGAGGTTGAATCGAGGTTGAGGTCATCTTAGATAGTGATGAACATGTAACAAAGAAAGATGCATGTTGAAGAAGTTACATATGAAGGAACTATGTAAAGAACTTTGTCATGAGGACAGAGTTGTAACCTTAATGATTGTTGAGAATTGGGCAGTGGGATGCAAGGCCTATTTATATAAGAATCCTAGATTACATTCTAAAATGTAATGCATGCATAGAGAACATGCAAATGAGGTTAACCAATATTGTTAGTAAATGTGCAAAATGCACTGGTTAATGACTAAATTGTGAACCAAAATATTTTTATTCTAGCATGTTGATTTACTAGAGAAATCCAAGATGAAACTTGGTTGAAAATGCTGAAGGAACAAAGTAGCCAGACTCCAAGAGGGACAGGATGCTCACGCAAAAGAGGAGGAACAATTCCCTCACTCCAAAAACTCTGATTTGCTTAACAAATTTGTGAAAATTTAATAGAAAAGTTGTGAAAGCAAAGGAAGATAAATTAATAAATATTTTTAAATAACTAGTTCTAGTTAAACCATGTTATGAAAAGATAGTGCAAACTTTGAAATAATTCGGTAGAACTAAAAATTTCAGACTGTGTAGAAGGAGTTGGAAAAAAAAGAAGGGAATAGTCTCGTAACTCCTTTCTTGTTGACTACCGTGTTTCTCTGGGATGAGAAAACTGATATGATATCATATATGAATGCTTCATGCATGAGAATGATGGTGGTTGTAGAATACCAAAACAACTAAAAATATTTTTATGAATACACTAGTAAGCACATCGAGGGTAATATGTTAGAGTGCATATAGATATGTGGGGCATATCTAAAATGTATTATTAATTTAAATACATATTTTATTTAACATGACAACTGCCATAAATTTGAATGTGATGATGTATGTTATGTGCAGAAAATGATTGGACTTGTTGGGAAAGGATAGATTCCAATGGTAGATAACCTCTGGTAGAGGATAAATGGAAGAGGATTTTTGATAGAAAATACTAATGAATGGACTTTGGAGTTCCCATAAAGCACCACCGATGAGGCAATATCAGAAAGGGTGTTGGAAGCCACAACAATTATAAGAGAGTTCATGTCTATGTGGAATAAGGTATGAAGGGATTGGGTAAGAATCCCTTCTAAAATATTTTATTATTTTAATAATATGAAAATGATTTTGAGTGGTTGTTGTATGCCATTAAGATTCAGGAAGAAGAACATGAATGATGGAGGTATGATCCTATGGCTTCCAAGGACGATTAATATCCTTGCAAGAATAATCATGAACAAAGTGTCATGAATGCATTGACCAATCAGGAATGATTGGGAACCATAGTTTTCATGAGAAACACGTTGATTGAATGCATTAAGGAGATGCATGCTTGCACGAGAGGGAAGGTAATGGAATTCCATCATGGAAACATGACCTTCCAATATCCTACCATAGTTGTAGAATGGTAAAGAGATAATTGGGTGGTCGTGATTCTAGGCACCCAAGTTACCAACAAGGAAAGAATGCATGGATGCATCATGTGAAAAATTTTACTTTTCATAATTATATATTATGTTATGTTGATCTAAGGTTATGATAAATTCATGGCAGGAAGCATACTCCTGGTGTAGCAATGAAGTTGATAAAGAATCCATAAGGTGAAAGGTTGGATGATTTCCAGCTCACTATGGAAAAGTACCCAACATGAAATGTGGTAATCTGAAATTGATGT
>JASDQU010736999.1:111919-134642 GCA_032191745.1 Picea mariana | reverse complement strand
GGCAATTTCTCTGGTGGACGTAGCCCACACTGGGTGAACCACGTAAATCTGTGTCTCTCTTGTATTGTGTATCTTCTATGTTTTGTTTCCGCATTTGTTTTATTTTATTTCTCCGCGGTCTTGTTTTTCTAACAAATAAAACAGTGGACTGTTAAGACTAGAGGTTGGAGGAAGATGATGTGGAATTGGGATTGCACACTAAAAATTAAACTCTTTGTTTGGCTGGTTACAGAATACAAAGTCCTCACATGGGAAAATATTCAACACGGAGGATATGTGGGACCGGGTATTTGTCAACTTTGCACGAATTCTGGGGAGATGATTAACCACCTATTTGTGGATTGTTCCTTCACTTCATGTGTATGGAAAAAAATTAAACTGGTGTTTCCTCACGTTTCAGGGTGGCGTGGTTCAATAGTTTTGGATTGTTTTAAAATATGGTTTGAACAGAATTGAATTTTCCCAAATTTACCCATTTACATCTGTTGGTACTTATGGTTAGAAAGGAACTATGTTATTTTTGAATTAGGTGCTCCATCATCTCAGAAGGTGGTCTACTTATTGTTGGATGTTATGGAAGGCAACAAGAAGCAGACTGATATTCCAGTATCGAGAGCACCTAAAGGATTGACTCATGGGTAGAATATTGTTGGATGGTTTGATGGGGTTTCACAACAAAACGGTGAACATAGTGGAGCGGGCGGAGTGATAAAGATCAGGTAAAAAGCTACATATAAGTGGACGATAAATTGTGGAGCTGGAACAAACACCAGAACTAAACTTTTAGGGGTTTTGGCGTTACTAAATCTGGCCTCTCAACTATCTATTTATGAGATCAGCGTCCTAGGAGACTCCAAAATAGTCATAGATTGGATAAAGGGGAAAGGTTCACTATAGGTGGTCACCTTGGAGTGTTGGGAGGAAAGGATAACATATCTCATCAAGTTGTTCAGGGACATATCCTTTGGCCATGTTTACAGAGAAGATAACCAAGAGGCGGATCATTTATCAAAGCAGTCACTCATGAGGCACCTAGGATACATTGCATACTACCTATGTGAAGAGGGTCATGAGGGCCCTACCATGTTTTTAAGTTTATATTAAGTTTAGGGTATCTTTGTCCACTGTAGGTGATGTTTTTATTTTGTGATTATATGAGTTAATAGGTTAAGTGATAGCCTTTTAAAAAAAATTGTAATCATGGGACTCTATGAGATATCTGGAGTGATAGCAGGAGGTCACATATCCTCTCCCAAAGCAATGTTTTGATTAGCCATAGGAAGCAATGTTTTGAATAGATATTGGCAGCCAAGGGCTCAATTTTGATGTAAAAGATTGTTATGTGTACTTTTATATTTCAATATGAATATAAAGAGAAATATTATGTGGAAAAAAAAAAGTATAGATTCTTATAAATTGATCTAATAATAATAAACATACTGAAAACATAATTTACTATGTAGAAAACATCAATCGGGCTTTTTCACAACATCCACTTGATGGGTAACTTTTGGTTCCTCTTAGGAGTCTTCCTCACTAGAGGACATGTCTTCGAACATGGCATAAGGAGGGTGATTCACTTGGTAAGAGGTTTTAGTAAGGTTTTCATGGATTGTGGACAAAGAGGACACCAATTTGTTCAAACTTGAGCCTTAGGATGGTAAGAGCATCACTTGATTATTTTTCCTAGTCTCACAAAGCAAGAATGTACTTGGCTACTTCCATATAAAAATGATCCTCTGCTTCATTGGCTTTAGTCAATTTGGTCTTTATCTATGTCTTATAAGAATCAAGTTAATCAAATGAGTTGGACATGACGAATCTTAGGGAGACCACTTCCATTTTATCAGGTGACCACACACTAATAGACCTCTCTCAAATGTCTAGTGGCAATCGAATAATATACACAACAATCCGTGAGGGGGAACTGGAAGAATTTGACAAGGTGAAAGATCGAATTTGGGTTGATAAAAGAGAGGGTCAAGGACCAAGAAATCAAATCTAGAAGTAGAGAGATGACATAGATGCATAGATGGAATGAAGGAGCTTGATTGGGATGCAAAATAAGAATGAAGAAGAAGGAATTCCAAGGAAAATCAAAAGCTATAAGAGATAAAATGAATTCAATGAGAGGATTGTTGTCCGACTTGAAGGATTTGATGGTATTGACCTCCTAGGTGACATCAAGCACTTTGAGCAAGGCATCATGAAGGGACAATGCTAGTGGTTAATGAAGAATGCTTGCTTGCTAGAGAGGAAGACGACATGCTTTTACGCCAGGGACTGATGTCTAATGAAGGGGTCACTAATTTCTTTGGAGCATTAGATTTGAAAAATTTATGCATAAAGGTATAGGCTTAGGACCATTATCCCAATCCCTTAGCATACCTCTTGCTAACATCATGATGATGTAAAAAGCGAGACTATCTCTTGACATTTTGACATAATGCACAATCTTCCATTAGGATTAAGTCCTCCTTTGTTGGCCATTTCACTCACTAATTCACTAAAGTGTGTCCTAACTTGAGAGAAGGATACCTTCTCAAAGGAGATTCATTCTATGGAAGGTTTGAGATGGAGATGGGGAGGAGGGGGGTTTTCCTTGATATAGATAAACTCGATTGATGATGGTGGAGTCTCCTAAAGAAGAAATCCCCATCTCTGCATCTCTTAGAAGTCTCACTCCTTGATCAATTGTGAGAGCCTTTGCTTCATTGTTAGTTGTGTGCCTTATCCTTCAAGAAAATTTAAGATTCTAATTTCCTTTAAGGTACATTATAATCCCAGACCCCTACCACACCCTAAGTAGGAATAGTAAGTTAAATTTATGAAAAGAAAATCAAATTCAAAGAGAGGCACACATGAGAGGATTGTTGTCGAACTTGAAGGATTTGATGGAATTGAATTCCCAGGTGACATCAAGCACTTCATGCATGGCATCATGGAGGGAAAATGCTAGTGGTTAATGAGGAATGTGTGTTGGATAGAGAGGGTTATCACATGCTTTTGTTCCAGGAGGTCATCTAATGAAGGGGTCACTAATTTCTTTGGAGCATTATATTGGAAAAAGTTATGCTTGAAGGTCTAGGCTCGGGACCATTAGCCCAATCCCTTAGCATACCTCTTGCTAACATCATGATGATGGAAAAAGTGAGACTATCTCTCGACATTATGATAGAACACACAATCTTCCATTAGGATCAACTCCTCCTTTGTTGGCTATTTTTCCCACTAATTCACTGAAGCGTGTCTTAACTTGAAAGAAGGATAGCTTCTCAAAGGATCTTCATTATATGGAAGGTTTTGTATAGAGATGGGGAGGATGTGGATTTTCCTTGATGTAGATAAGATCGATTGATGATAGTGGAGTCTCCTATCGAAGAAATTTCCATCTCCCCATTTCTTAGAAGTCTCACTCCTTGATAATTAATTGTTATTTGTATGCCCTATCCTTCAAGAAAATTTAAGCTTATAAATCCCTTCTAGGTACATTACAATCCCACAGCCCTACCACCCCATAAGTAGGAATAGTAATTTAAATTTATGAAACAATGGTCATCATAAACTTGTGGAATTTCATAGGTCACATTTTTTTCTCAAAAGCTAGTTCAATTTTAACACTTCACATTTTCTCTCACACACATATTTATTTTATAAATTTTATTATAATGAAATAATCTTACATAAGACAAGGAACAATTTAGTTTATTGTAGTTTTTATGGAACCAATGGTTTGGTTCGTTTCTTTGACATGTTTTGGCCTCGATTAGATAATCTTCATGATTGGATCTTAATCTCTTGGAAACTTGTTATTAAAAAGGATGCCTTCATCCACCCCGTGTAGATAGTTTCTTCATTGTCGAGTTTGACATTATGGAAGACAAGGATCTGATTCTTAATTCAAGCCAATGGTTTTCGGGAAACTCAACATATCAACGTATGCTCGAATATGCATGGAAATGAATTTCAGTAAAGAGTTTCCAGTAGAAATTAATTTGACACACAATGCTCCAAAGGGCCTAAGAAGAATAGGAAGCAGCAATGTAAATCAACCTGGTGGATCGGCTCTAAGTAAGATCATAAGCCAATCTTGCAATCTTTTGGAGCACCATCACAAGTAGATCCTTTGATACAACTGGAACCAACATCAAAACAAGAAATTTTATCTCAGAGCTTGGAGAAAGAGGAACTTGACTCTCTATATTCAGTGCAGGGAGCACAGATTCAGTCAAGTTTTCGACCAATAGGAAGTTGGACAAACTAGCCTGAAGAAGTTAAGGCATCGAAACAAATAGAACCTCCGGATCAAGACAATTTGGGACTAGTAGGAATAGCAGGGACCCCAACAAATGTAAAATAAGTTTGGACAATAGTAGAAAGAAGAAAAAGTCCCCCTCGACATCCCAACCAATTGTGACAAGAAGTCAAGCCCACAATCCAATACAATCATGTATTGTTTTTTTTCTTTTGGTATGCGAGCAATTTGTGAGAATATACTCATACAATGAATCTTGGAATGTAGCTCTTTTGGGTATTTGGCAAACAAGGATAACAAATTTTGAATTTGGGTTGTTAAGCCTCGACAACAGGCCTTGGAAATATCTTCTATGTATTACATGTTGAACAATGTGGCTACAATATGTATTTATAGTGATGTCAGTTCTAATGTAGTCATTTTATTAATATAATTTTCTAGTTCATGCTAAAAAAAAATAGTTTATTGTAATTACCTTAGTGTCTCACTTCCATGAAATCATTCTAAAAATGGAAATATGCAAATAAATATTTTTTAAATAAAATTTTTATATAAGGCAATATTTTGTTGCTTGAGCTTTATGAAGATAAACTGTGTATAAAATTTTGAAATGTATAACGTTTCGAGTGGACATTCCACCCATCATCAAGGACAAATAAAGTTTAAATGATAATAGAAAAGAGTGCATGGATGAATATTTATAGGGTTAAAAATTAAGGTTAACCGTTGTGGAAGAAAGAGTTACGACCCATTGTGAAAAATGATTAAAATAATAAAGGAGAGTTGTTAATAAAAGCTATTTAATGCTTACATAAAAAATGAAATTAAAAGGAATATAATTTGTTAAGAATATATACAGTCTGAGTGGGCCTAATGGTTGAGAACATGTGCTTCCTCCTAGGAGGTCACAAGTTCAAATCCAGAGTGGGGAAGGGTATGTATACCTCCGTAGACTTTACCAGTCAAATCATTGGGCAGACGGGGGTCCCTTGTCCCACAAACAAGGGGGTCTCATACACCAATTTGGTAAACAAAAGGTAAAAAAAAAGAAAATAACATTAAAGTTAAGATAAAAGATAGAGTTTATAACTCCCATCAATCACTTGAAGGTGAAAATACTAATTAAGATACTTTACAAATAAAATCTCACTTCCGTACTTAAAAGTCTCCCATAAAATTGATATCTTACATAAACAAGTGTTACATTATAGGTGTTGTCTAAATGTTCTGCCTTTTAACATTTTTTATCGTAATCTACTTTTGGGCATTTTTCATCGGAATCTGGTGATATAAATCTGGGTAAGATCACATTTTTTGTTGTTTAAATTGCTTTGAATGCATAAATGGATTCAGTCTCCTGAAAAACCCCTGGGGCACTCAGATTATATAGACTCAACCACTCAAATCTACAGTTCCAACAATTTCTCACTGAATTTTGGGAAAAATTGATCCGAAAATATGCTCAATAAATAACCAAAAGTAAAATATACGACTTACATTATATGTTTGACTTACATTATATGTTTGATGGACAAAAATATATATGTCTTGGAAATGTAAGCTATAGTAAAAAGAAGTTAAAACTTACCTCTAGCCATTCAAACAATGTAAGTTATAATAAAAAGAAGGTAAAACTTACCTCTCGCGATTCAAACAATAAACCCCTCAACATCATGAACAACGATCTAACTATAAATCGTTAAATTTGTAGTGAGCATGACCTCAGCATGACCCCATCCTAAAAGGAGTGCTTACCCACCCAAGGAAAGCAATTGGAGATATACCACTAACCTCACGGAGGGAGGGAGGGAGGGTGTGTCGGGTTGGTAGAAGAGAGAGTCGGTAGGTATAGAGTGTGGTGGGTTGGTAGAGAAGAAATTTAGAGACACCATTCAACCCCACTCATTAGGGTATGCGTCTTTTAGCAAGGTGTAGGTCTAGTGACGTGGACTTGATTTTGAGTCGACCGAATGTGGGTAAAATAGTATTCTTTAACAAAATATTAGGAGTCTTTGTGTGAAGGAAGGAACCACACGTTGAATTCAATTGAAGTACACCAACATGTACGTCCTAACAAAAAGCCAAATAATTGGTCAAATTAATTGAGGTAGCAACACATATTATCCTTTAAGAAAAATTAAATAATAAGTCAACTAAATTGAGACCACAACCAAAGACTTCGTTGAGCTCATAATCATGTACTTTGTGTCTATAACTTAACTCTTGATTCAATTAAATTGGGAAAAAAATAAGTTTATAAAAAATTACAAATTAAATTGACCATGTTATTAATAAAACATATAATAATAAAATAAATTAATATATATTTATTTTAATTTTAAATTATTTTAAATCAAAAATC
The DNA here is from genome assembly GCA_032191745.1 of Picea mariana. NCBI lineage: Eukaryota > Viridiplantae > Streptophyta > Pinopsida > Pinales > Pinaceae > Picea > Picea mariana. Next base: position 128,025 of record JASDQU010736999.1, on the reverse strand, counting down.
AAAAAATTATATATATATATATATTATGATTCTTATTATTTAATAAATATGAGTATTAAAAAATTTATGTTTTAATTTTTTTAAATCTTATTATTTAATAGATTTGAATCTATTATTTATCTATGCATAACTTGAGACTCTATTATAAATTTATGTTTCTCATTTTTCCTCCACCCTTCCCATTTATGGACATAAAGAGATAGACAATCCCAAGCTTCACCTACATGATGCTCGCATCTTCTTATCTCTTTACACAAGTTTTTGTTTTCACAAATTGCACTCCTTTTTGAAGGATAGTGGATGCTAGCCACTGATACTCTCCAACACAATTCATTCAAGTAATCTTCTAGAGTTTTCACATAGATTAGGCTCCACTTTGATATGTCTAGACACGAGGCACACAGACTACATAGTGAATTCTATCTGATGTTTGTCAACCCTCTCTCAGCATTGAACAACAAACTTGAAACGTGGAGAAATTCTAGATTGTCGAGCTCATTATACCACATATAGGCTACCATCACATCCCCTTAGCATTGTTAAATACTTCCATTGGTGTGAAACATTGAGGAAGTACTTGGGATTAAAGGGGCTTCAATACCCATCTATTCACCACATTCAAGTTTCACCACTTGTCCATGGAACTCAATTTCTTCGAGCCTTGGAATATGAATAGATAACAATAATTCATGAGAGATGGGATGGAATTGGTCCCTTCTTGTTTAAATTTACCCTTCCCACTTCAATGTGAACTGCTTCATTTGGTTTCATATTCATTGAGGCATTACTAGATCTCAAAACTTGGAAGAACTCAACGGTTTCATAGCTCTTTGCCATGCTTTGAGTTCTTATTATGAGCCTTCCTAATTGAATGAATGTCATGGTGTATCGTTTGATAATGCATATGTTGAATTATCACTGTAGAATCTCCCACCATTATGAACTATTTAATCCCTCCATTTTTAAAAATAGACAAACGTTGTAACAATAACAAAACCTCTACTTGATTATCGGTGGCCTAGATTATTCCCCATACAAAAAATATTTCTTGATTTTCTTGAAAATCAAGAGTATTCTCCCACACTTGATACCCCTTTATTTATGATGTTATATATCAAGATAGATGTAATAAAACTCATTTTATAACTTGAGTTAATTCGACTCAAATACTTTTTTATGTAATTTTTTAAGATTATATTATTATTTGCTTATTCAAGCTTCTCTTATTTAACCAAACTTATATTACCATAATTCCTCCCATAATGTTAGGAGATTCACAAAACAACATGTTCTCCCATAATGTTAGGAGATTCACAAAACAACATGTTCGTGTTTTTTATTATATTATATTTGGCATTTTTAATATTTCTAAGGTTTCTATTTCCCTTTTAGAAGGCCTTAAAATTTTCAAGTTTCCACCTATAAGGCCTCCTCCTGTCGATGGTAATAGGCACACTACCTAGGTGGGCATGGAGGGTTGTTGCAGAAGGTTGCATTGCCAAACATTGCTTGCCTGATCAATGGATGGATAGGTGAATTGTTCCATGTTTCTGTTATATGAGTCGGGATGCCCTAGGTGCACTATCCAAATGTGTGGACCCAAGGGACTAAACATCCCTTAGTCATTGGATTTACCTTCGGGTACACTTGGGTGCATTGGGTGCAGTTGGGCACACTTGTTGGACATGGATAATTGGTGGACAAGGCATCAAAGGAAGCAAAGTATTGACGAATGGCACTTGGGTTCACCTTAGAGTGAAGGGGCTTGTGTAACACCCCTTTCCTAAACCCCTGATTATATGTAATTAATCATAGTTAATGATTTCCATGGCATGGCATGTGAACAATGTAGATGTATTATTATTTTAATTAAGATTTCCAACAATTGACTATGGGGGTGAAGCCTTGAAGTACTTACCATGATACCACTAGAGGAAACTTAGAGAGGGGTTCATCATGCTAAAGATGACCCAAACCTCCTTTCTCATAATATTTGATATTCAGATTATTTTCCTCGACCATGATTTCATGGAAAATCAACTAATGACGAAGGATGTTAGTTGACTACCAACTACCCCAAATAAATCCAGGTATGGGAGATCAGGTTAGGACATCTGAAACTATAAACTATAGGTACAACAACATACCAATTTTGCAGCCCCAGATTGACCCACGGGTTTCCTTCTGACATAAGGAAAAAGGACAGGTCGAGAACCTTCTCAAGCGATGAGTGCAAGAGAAGCACACATGGGTAGATAGAAATATCTAGAGAGGTCAAGGATCTGGCTAAGAGAGAGAACTCGAGGGAGTTCGGTTTGGAGAGAAAAAGGATTAACTGTATAAAAAACAGTAGCAGAAAAGAGAAAAAGAGCTTTGAATCTTGGGTCAAATAGCCCATAAACCCAACCTGAGTCGTGAAGGGCGTGAGATTGATGCTGGGAAATCATATGATAAACCTCGCAGAGGCATTGAGACAGGTGGGTATGAGAAAATCTGAACTAAGAGTAGTGTGAAGGAGAGTAACCTTCACCTATCAATCTCCCTAAGAATTTGAGAGAGACTCCCTGGTGGTATCATGGCTTGGCACAGGGGTTGCCAGAGTGCTAAGAGTGAATGCATCTGAGCCTACAGTTGTGTGGAAAGGCGAACACCCACAGTCATTTGGTCGGCTACAATCTTGTAACAGATAAGTATTCCTTATTCCCTATGTAATTGAGTTAAAATAAGTAGTTGGGTACCTGTGAATGTATTGTAAATGTGCATGCTTGATAAATGGGATTGATATTGTCGTCTTGGAAACTCACATAGTTGAATTATTTATGCCTATAAATGTATTTATGAAAATGAATGTTTGTAAATGGAATCGGTGGCTAGAATGTTTGTATTACTTGTGAATGTGTGAGCTTGATTAGCAAGCCCAATGTCATTTAATTAATGAGTCTATGTATTTTGAGTGAAAGTGGAATTGAAGAAATGGTGTATGCTTTACTCAACGAACGGTAAACATCTATGTATGCTTACCAAGGGAAAATAACTCAAATTCATGCCTATATATTGCTATATGAGCGAAGAGACTCAAGAGTTGTTGATTCCCAAGCTAGATTAGATATAAGTCGTCCAAAGGCGAGTTAATTAACTGTCGAAATTTTCCTTGTAGACTAGTGAGAGAGTGATGTCGCCATGACGTGTTGTGTCAACATGGCAGCGAGGGTGTCACTGGGGTGACACTTGTCAACTCCTAGTTCGTGAATGATTTGAGTGTGGGCCTTGTTGGGTCTGAGCCTTTGTATCATCACTTGGGTTTGCCAACTGTCTGATCTACTGGTCGAGAGATCTCAGCAGTAGACCTTCGTAAAAGCTCAGGAGGGAGTCCAACGTCCTAGGGCACCAGAGCATCGAACCTCGAGGGAATTCTACTATAGCAAGATTTGCCTCACTATTGCTATCTTGCACAGAGGGCCTTTTTCCATTTCCCTATGCAGACTTGTCATCCCTTTTTTATGAATCTAGAGCTAAAAATACATATTTTTCCACATATACGCGCCCTATCTACTATACGGCATGCGTATACGCAGGCTTCTCCACTACAGCCCGCGAACATCAGGATTTGTGCCAGAAAATACAAAAATGAATTCGGGTTTCCATGTCACGACAGGAGATCTCTAATCCTTGGCGTTCCATATACTGGAAACGTTTCGACTCGGCCCTTTAGTTGCATTTTGAAGGCTATAAGAGCACAATTCCGAGCTATGGAAAAGAGGATAAAGCATTCAACTTTGAGAGCAAAGTTACTTTGGATAAATTACTTCATATTGAGTATGCATCCCTTTGTCCCTCAAGTATGAACACAGTGTTCAGCCCCCAAGCTCTTTCCCTATTGTTGAGAGAACCTCATTGTTTCTTTTCTATGAGCTTGCCTTTGGTGGAGGATTGAAGTGGTGGAGACCCAGTTGGAAGGAACTTGGTTTCTTGGTTCTGAACCATGCCGACACGGAAGTCTGTAATGTTATCACTTTTGTTGATCATTTATTAATAGAAATACTCCTTTCCCGTCCTATTGGTATCATGCAAATATATGATTATTATCCATGGGCATGTTTGTAATGTTTATTGATGGATTATGTTATCTAATGTGCTAACCTTTTATATTATCACCACATGCTTGCTCTACTTGCTTGTTCAGAACTTGTCATGGGTATAAAGCTTCGGGTCAAAGTACTCAACAGTGGACATCTTCAAACGTTGGAACGATGTAGGCTTCTTTCTTATCTCGCTTGCACATTGGTTTATATAGCATATGTTGGAATTGAGTAGATTTCTGCAATCATACCTATCTGTTGTGGTTTACCCTAGCCATAGAGAGTTTTTCCCGTGTAACAGAATTGGCGACTCCACTGGGGAGAGATCTTCTTTCTAAGGGTTGAAGTACTTTTTCTCCTTGCATTGATCTTTTTCCTTTGTGTTTCTTGTCGCATCACTGCTTGATAGATTCGGTTCACTCTGGGTCTGAGTTTTCAACCTTTTGCCCTTGTCTGGCCTTATTTTCAATCATGTACGCGCCTTTTTCCTAAACAGTCACGTACACACGCGTGTTGTCTCACTGCAAGCTGCGTATATACGCATTGTTTGCATGAATAGCCGCGTATACCACTTTTCCTTGCATGTTTGCTTGGTCTTGTGATTGTTGGGTGGGATTTGATAGTTGTTGAGCCTTCTTAGGTCTATGTAGTGCCTGCTAAGATTCTTTGGGTTGACAGGAAACCTGTTTGGAGTTGAATTTTTGGGCGGAGTCTTTCTCATTGTTTTTCATTTTTTATTTGTCCTTGAACTCTGGGTTGTTTGCTTGGCTGCTTGGTATTCTGCTTGAGTTATTTCGTTTATACATAGTAGAATTTATATATAAGGTTTCTTATCAGTCCATGCATTTTCTTTTTAATATATTGAAAATACAAAAAAAAATAGGCATTTTACATTGCTTGGCATTTTTGACTTCTGAATCTTTATCATTAGCTTAGTGCATTTAGTGAAAGATTGCATTTTACCTCTGAATTGCAGAGTTGAAATTGAAAATTGCATTGTTTTTATACGCATATCATTCATTTAAAAATTAAAATTAGACTTTGCATTATATTTATATTTATTTTCTTGCAGAGTCATAATATCATGAGTTTCACTTCTGTACCCTTTTGAGTAATCACAGCCAATAAAATTTATGCTTTAAACTAAAATTGATTAGTCACGATTTTATTTTTTAGGGTGCACAAACTAGTCTAGGATTTAGTGCCTTGGAATAGGATTTTGTGAGTAAACTTCTGCAAGGCAATTAAATCAACATATGTGTCTGAGACAGGTAGTTGAGAAGTCCATTGTATAATTGGTAAGATCAGGAGGCTCTGCTCACACCGGATTTAATCACGAGGTCGCACGAAGTTAGTTGAAGGGATAACCCCTGGATACTCGCCTAGCGTTAGAGATATTTTTGTGGATTTATTCGTATTTGGGGATCTTGCTAGTACCCATACCTCTGTGAGAGGCAGTGCTTTCAAGGTTTCGGGCTTTGCTACCCTTCCCATACGGTAATCCAGACTTACGACTGCTCACCTGTGCATCGGTTATATAGTGGTTTATTAGTTGCTTGACTTAGGTATCTCATAGGTTACTTGCAGGGGTTATTCTGTCAGATACGGGTCGGACAACACACATTCTTTATGGAAGATTACCTCTCCGGGGGGATCCGATCGACTGGTTGTTAATCCCACGTGGGCCCCTATAACTGATTTTGTTACCTCCGAACTTTAGCGGGGAGTCTTAGGTCCCTCTTGGACGAGACATACCTTCTTTAGCGAGGGAGGCCACTCAGCCACTTTAGCCCGTTTGCATGCATATTGGCCATTTGACTTTTGGTATGCTTTTTGACTACTAGTTGGACTTAGAAGTCTCTTTTGGGTGTCATCATCATGGATAGTAGAGTTTCTTTTGTTCCCTCATTTACTGCTACCCATCCCATGATACCTACTCATTTCATGGGGACGGATCCTTTCATTGTACACAATGGTATGCATAACTATAACACTCAGTCTACACCTTGGGTCTCTAGTCATTTTTTTGTTGATATGCCTTCACCCATGCAATCCTCTCCCTGGATCACGTATATGAATCCTAGTATTGGATCTGGAGGCACCATGGCTCCGATGCCTACTTCTTCGTTTGATTTGAGTTGTGTCCCCATGGGAGGTTGTAACCTTCCCCCTTATGGATCCAATGCTAGATATGTTCTTCCAGGAGCCAATGCTCAGATGGGTACTTATCCCACTTATTACGCCCCATCCATATATCTTTCGTCTGCCATGTCGGTTCCGTCGAACACTTTTTCCATGACAAGCCCTCAAGTACCCCCAGGTATTTCATATGGGGAGAATCAATTTTACGGTTTAGGCTACCCTCTTTATGGGACCCCTTCACAAGGGGGAAACATATATCATCACTCGAATAATTTTTATCCTACCTCCATCTCTTCGCAGACCTTGGTGATGATGCCCATCCAAACCTCTTCGGACCATTTTGGCGTAGGCCACCACCTTTCTGAGCAAGGACAGGAGATACACCAGGATCCTTTCTGGCCTGCAATGTTTCAAAACCAATATTTCCCCGGACCTTGGTATCAAATGCCACAATCTACCGCTAGCCCAGACACTGTCAGTCATACTGGTGCTCCATCACCAACCTCTGCCAGTCACGTCGGAGATGGGTCAACATTTTCTACAAATTATGTCGATAGCTCGCACCCAACCTCTGCCAATTATGTTGGGGACACCATCCTTTTCACCCCGAGTCACATCTCCAACCTCTGTTCATCATATAGGAGAAGACTCTCTTACCTCTGCCAGTCATGACGAGAGCATGTCACCATCCGTTGTAAACAACGTTGGGGGCATCGAGCAGCCCAGACGTCTCAGACGTAAGCCTAAATTCCTTTGCAGGACTTGTGAAGGAAGTTACCTTACTCGTTTATGTTTGGATACTACCGAGATACCAGGAGCATGGAGCTCTCCCAAGAGCCCTTCAGATTCTGAGACATTTGTAATTTCCCTGCACCTTGTTCTTCCTTCGAGCGACATGGTGCTACCTTCTTCTGACCTCACCCCCATTATCAAAAATCCTATACCTATCACCATGCATCCTCTTCAGCCTAGATCTAAATAGGTGGTCATACCAGTGTAATTTCTGGTCAACCCCACTCTCCGTATAGAGAATGATACATCCTTCCTTCATGTCATCAACATGCCAGATGCTTCTCCTTCTGAACAAGAGAGATTTTTTCTTCCCCCGAGTGCTCTCCCTCCAAGTCCTGACAAGGTTCCCTTCGATTAGGACAACCTAATGGGGCATCCCATAACCCCCACCTATGTCTTTTCCAGTAAGAGACATTATTTGAACCATCATGGAGACTATATACTCCGTTATCAATTTCTCCTCCTCAACTTGGAGAGCTTTGGGTTTTCCCAAGCTTTTGTTGAGAGCCTTGGCCTCCCCCTTTACATGTTGATTAGAACAACATAAACGGGTCTTAGTTAAGCTATTTTCCGACTCGTCTAAAAACTGAAAAGATTGCCGAGTGATTTGTCCCTTTCACACTCGCTAAATTGGATTTGAAAGGTCATGAGTCTTAGTTAAGCTCTTTTCTGACTCGTTACCAAAAATAGAAAATATCGCCGAGTGAACTTGTCTTTTTCACACTCGTAAATTGGATTTGAAAAGACATCTATTTGGCACAAGTTTGTCCCTTTTTCACACCAAGTAGACTAAAAGACATTAAAAAAGACATTTTTTGGGCATTAAGTTGTGATTGCATCTCATGCCCTCGCTTGCAGTATTGAGCATTTAGCCAATTCTCGCTTTGCGTTATAAACTATTGCCTGTGCAGTTTTTGCATCCTCAACCAAGTAGAGCCTTGTTTATATCCTTCACAATTTTACACCCTATACCATGGAGGGAACATCACCCCGAGTGTCCATCTCCTGCATGCATTTCCTTGCATTGAGCATAGCTACGTTCCACTGCTGGAACTAGTTTTTCTTACTTGCGACACTCATTTCCTCCTCTGTATCATAGCATTCATTGGTTGTGAAAACACAAAAAAATATGGGCAGGAAGGGAGTACTATATTATATTTGGTAGTAGTCATGTCGCCTTTGAACAGAGTACAAAGTTATTGAGTCCTTGTGTTATCATAATTTTGGGTTTAGCATGGCCTTAGGAAGATGATCTCGTTACAGAGTTTTCTCTACCGACTGGTTACTCTTCTAGTCCCTATAGAGAACATTATTGATGTCTCCTGCATCTAATAGTTACATCATTAAGTCTATGTTGCCAGAGTCTACCATATGTCTCATGCTCTTGTTCAAAAGAAGTATATTAACCTGTGTCGGCCATTTCTCAGAACTCTTGACTTTGCATGTCGGCCATACCCTCAATTTGTCTCAGAATCACATGATACTATAGTCTTATCATGCACCGTGGCCCTACTTTCATCATTGGTAGGTCACCTTGAACCCAGCAATTGACAATTCATCATTGGTCGTTGACTGGGTGGTTTCCCTTGTGTTTGAGGGCAATACATCTATTCAAACTTTGGGATTCGTGCAGTGTCTTGGATACCATTAGCCTTATTGGTGGTTTCCTTGCCTTTGTCAGCAGTTTTCATCATTGGTTGTTATTCAAAGGGTCTTTTTCGTGTACCGCTTGCATTTGGCACACGTGAAAGATGCACGGGGTCGTTGGTTCGTGAACATGTTCTTCGTTCGATCTCCACCAAATTAAGAAGCTCCTGCTTTGTTCCTCGTGCTGACTAATGAGAGATGCCTTAATGCTCTCCTTTCAGCGTGTCTCTTTCCATCGACTTCATCTCATTTATTCTGGATATGGGACCTAGAGTTTTATGAGTACCTTGAGGCTTGCAGTCATTAGTGGCAGTCTTTCTCGCCATTGACATATGAGAATACATCAATTTATCCTAATCAATGGATTCCTCAAGTGTTTGACACCGACTCCTTTATTCACACTTGTAGGAATGTGCTCGGTGCCTTGATACCTACTTTCATTATCGGTAGGTTGTCTCGAGTTTGTTAATGGTATACCTCAATGATCGGTAATCAAACAATGTCTCATAATGTTCGACCTCAACTCCTTTATTCACATGATGTATACTTGCACCCTTGGCGGATAGTGTAGAAGACTTGAAGACATCACTATGTGGTCGCAGCTTTCCTGAGTTGTTGCTTCCCTTTCATTGGACCAGCACCTATTTGACTTCAGTAATCATGGGACATCAAATTATACTCCATTGTATACAGATATCTTCAGATTGGTTTTGAGACTGGTTCTACTAGGCCATGTCCGTGATTATGACAGCTTTTGGCATATAACCACATTTGTATCTGCCTATTCATGGCCACAGACACTTTTTGGTATATTTTCCACATGGATGTGCATTGTATTCTATTGGCATCCATGTATGTAAAGTCAATACAGAATGTAATGATCAACTAGTCTTTCCAGTTGGGTTTACACCACTCCACTTCTGGGTTTTTTATAATGTATTTCAACCATCGTAGATTCTCCTCCGATCTCACACATTAGGGGGCATCTGCTATAGCAAGATTTGCCTCACCATTTCTATCTTGCACATAGATCCTTTTTCCATTTCCCTATGCAGACTTGTCATCCCTTTTTGATGAATCCAGAGCTAAAAATACATATTTCTCCACATATACGCGCCCTATCTACTATACAACATGTGTATACGCAGGCTGCTCCACTACAGCCCACGTACATCGGGATTTGTGCCAAAAAATACAAAAATGAAGTCGGGTTTCCATGTCACGACAAGAGATCTCTAATCCTTGGCCTTCCATATACTAGAAACATTCCAACTCGGCCCTTCAGTTGCATTTTAAAGGCTATAAGAGCACAATTCTGAGCTATGGAAAAGAGGAGAAAGCATTCAACTTTGAGAGAAAAGTTACTCTAGAGAAATTACTTCATATTGAGTATGCATCCCTTTGTCCCTCAAGTCTGAACACAGTGTTCATCCCCCAAGCTCTTTCCCTATTGTTGATAGAACCTCATTGTCTCTTTTCTATGAGCTTGCCTTTGGTGGAGGATTGAAGTGGTGGAGACCCAGTTGGAAGGAGCTTGGTTTCTTGTTTCCAAACTGTGCCGACACGGAAGTCTGTAATGTTATCACTTATGATGATCATTTATTAATATACTCCTTTCTCGTCCTATTGGTATCATGCAAATATATGATTATTATCCATGGGCATGTTTGTAATGTTTATTGATGGATTATGCTATCTAATGTGCTAACCTTTTATATTACAACCATATGCTTGCTCTACTTGCTTGTTGAGAACTTGTCATAGGTATAAAGCTTTGGGTCGAAGTGCTCAACGATGGACATCTTCAAACATTGGAACGAGGTAGGCTTCTTTCTTATCTCCCTTACACATTGGTTTATATAGCATATGTTGGAATTGAGTAGATTTTTGCAGTCATACCTATCTGTTGTGGTTTACCCTGGCCATAGAGATTTTTTCCCTCATAACAAATTCTAAGTCCAATCCCTTTTGGAAGTCTCGATACCCGATATCTGGGGACAAGGGTTCTAACTTCCAGTTACATGCCTCGTTACACAAGCACGAGAGAGAAAGAGACTGACGTCATGTGCGACGTTTTGCGTCAGACTAGAAGACAAGAGGTCAAGGGAATGACACTTTCCAGTGTTTGATTAGACGATAGAGCAAGTGCGGGGCCAAACTAGGCATGGAGGCCTTAGATTTACTTCCCTAAATCCTTAGTCGTAGGATCTTAAAGCCGAGAGATCTTAGTCGTAGATCTCTATGGAGAAAATTCCATCAAACATTGGACCACAGGGAATTTCAGTGTACAAGAGACCTATAAAGAGTCGCGGTCCCGATGTATGCGGTTGTCTAGTGACGACACATGTCCTCACGAGGGACAAATCTCCACCGTAGATCTTGCGGTAAAGGATCGGGAGTTGTAATCCCAAGATTAACCTAGTGAATCATCATGTAATCACTAAGATTACGTTAATTAATCATCTCGTAATCCTCTGGATTTCGGGCACAGGATTTCGGGCACCAGAGATTGCTCATAATCTGGTGATTACCACAATTAATCACAATATTGCCTTAATCACCTCGTAATCCTTGGACGACGGATCGTGGGGATTTTTAATGTGCAGGAGACTGGTAAAGATCCATGGTCTGGTGCCCATGGTTACTTGGTGGCGACACATATCACTTGATGAATGACCCACGTGTCGTGACGTGGGAGGGCCACGTTTCACCTCTCAATGGTGCCATGTGTCATGTCAATTTGGAAAAATTTGGACGTAGATCCATAGGAAAAATTGGGGCCACTTGTCGAGTTGTACGGGTGCCACGTGTCATTCCAGGTGGCATGACTAGATAGGGCCACATGTCATGCTAAGTGGCATGACTGGATAGGGTCACATGCCCCAATATGCCAGCTATATGTCAGATCTCAGACATCGAGAGGTTTTGGGAAAATAGGCCTTATTCTAAAGGTCTATAATCAATGCCTGATAGATATGAGGTGACGTCAGGCGATGTCACTCAACCAATGCGCAGTGTATAAGTGTCGGAGCCTAGTTGGACAAGCCAGGTATTTTGTGGTGATATGTGTACTACGTCAGCCCACATGGATGTCCATGTGTCAAGAGTAGAACATGCCACGTATCAAGTGGTTTTAGCATTTCCAGATAGAGCTTTGTGGGAAAAAATTGTGCCACGTGTCGTGTCGTGGTTAGGATAGGTGGTATGTTAGGACATGGTCATGTGTCTTAGGTGCCAGCTCATCTCAAATCAAGCGTTTTGGGTTGTGCAAATAGTGGAAGGGGAAGATGTCCTAAGATCCCGAGGGTCGACATCCCGAGATGACATCACCAACCATATGTGTGACCGACTGGTGTCCAGACCTGGTTAAAGCGGGTCTTGAGATATTTTCGAAGGTCAGTATTGAGCGTGGAAAATGGTCGATATCCTGAAGGTTGATTTCCTAAGATGACATTAACCGGCATAACCAAGCCAACGCCTAATGGAATAGGTGGTGAGTGTCATGCCTACAACCACATCTGTGCTAAGAGTGATGTGTGCTGACACGACAGTGCCACGTCGAATGAGCATGATGACATGGATGTCATGTGGCAGTTTATAGACATTTTTCCAATAAATCCTTAAAAATTCAAAGAGCGATAACTTTTTATCTAGAGCTTTGTTTTGAGAAAACTTATAGTTGTTGGAAATCTCTCGGAGAGTAGAAGACAATGGTGTCCTTTTTAAGGGGATTCAAGAAGGTTTTGGAAAAGTGAAAATTTAATACTACATCCCTTAAAAGGGTACTTAGGGGGTTGGGTGTCTTACAAAGTGGTATCGGAGCATGGTTCAAACACTTGGCCTGGATGGGCTAGAAATCAGTCATAATAATGGTATAACAAGGCTAAGATGAGCCTGTTAGAAAAAGCTTCTCTGGAATAAAAATCTTGTTTATTATCTAGACAAGTTCCTTGAGGGGAAGGACAACAGATTGAAACTGTACCTTGGAAATTCTGGCAGAATTTCAGCAAAGGAATTATGTTGTTCCTTTTTCAAACTGGTAACTACTCTTACATGAGTAGGGATGTGCTAGTAGGCATTAATGGTAAGGCCTGAATGTGAAGGGAAGAAATGGCATAATCCTATTATAGGATTGTATGAGTAGGGAACTGAATGAACTAGTGATTGTGATGTTGTCTATCCATCTGAGTTGACAGAGCCTCCTGTAATAGGATGGATGTTTATATAAGGGCCAAGACTCTTATGAAGAATCCCCTTGTGGTTAAGGGAATTTGGTATGGATTGGTAGGATCCTTAGTAGTTATAATTACTACTTTAATAAAAGACTAAACCCTATGTATATAAATCCTCGTGATAAGAGGACTAATGAAAATGTGTAAGGTCGGTTTACTTGACCTATAATGGTTGAAACCTGCACCAGGGATAATATATTTAAGCAATATAAAGAGGAGTCCTTTGGGACTATTTCTAATCCTCATAAATAGGCAAAGTGAGATGGGCATATGGGCCATTTTACGAGCTCTTAGTTGTACAAAGATATGTACATGCCTATTGACTCAATATTGTATTATGCATGAAAATGCAAGATGAGAACATGTTGTAATGCATATGATAATGGTTGCATGCATGTAACATGAAAACAGACTCAATATAACCTATGGTGGGTTATAAGGCATGGTCTGCTCATGGAATTTTTAGATGAGGATGACCTAAAGACAACGGGAAAATTAACTACATGAATGAAATGTTGGTAATGTTAAGGCCTAGTGCCTTATGAGGATAGGGTTGTAATGATAAAAGAAAGACTGATATGAGGTCTGATAAAGGAAGTGCTAGAGCATTCCTAGATGGCCAATCAGTCAGACTGACATCCAAAGGTGAATGGTAGTCATATGAATATGTTTCGGTGTGATAAGAGAGTAGTAAGAGGGAATTTAGTAAAGGATTCCCTTGGAAGAGGTTTGTTGACCAAGAATGGTTAGTGGCAGGAGGAGAGATTGGAATAGTTATCTTACTGCCTTGGATAATGTAGTGACTACCCATCAAAAACGTTGAATTGTGGATTGCTTTTGTAATAGAAAAGCAAGAGTGGTTTCTTGTTGGTTGTTTCCATGAAGAGAAGGTAACATAGCTAAGAATATTCCTATGAGACTTGTCATAAGAATGGTTATAAGATCTCTAGGAGGAAGGATATGGATGTTTGAAATGTCCATGTGTGTGAATGACATGGAAAAAGAGGTGCGTAGTGGACTTGCATGTTGAATATTTATCTATGTTTGTATATGCTTGAGTGCATGGATTGAATGCATTATAAGGTTTCCTGATCTGAAGGTTGATATTAAAGATCAAATAAATAAATAGGAATAATATAAGAATGTGCAAGTGATGCACATGTATGGTGTATAAGTGTATGAATATTAAAGGGCGTGATATGAATAATTGAGTAAGAGGGTAGTAAGGCAAGGAGTGTGCTTGCATGGACTGAATAATGCCATGGATGCATGGTTGACCCTATGATGGAGGGTCTAAGTATTTTGTTTAAATAACAACTTGAGGAAGAATGTAATTCCTCGGAAAGAGCTAAGATGGAATGCTAAAAGAGCAATGAGCAAGAGTGACCTTATTGTTGGTTGTTATCTTGTAAATAAGGCAACATAATTATGATTTTATTGGTGAGACTGGTCATGTAAGTGATCGTAAGGTCTCATCAAAATTGGATGATGTTAAATAATGTGAATGAATTAGGTAAAAAGGTGCAAGTGATGCATATACATATATGTAGTTATACATATGCATGCTTAAAACTATAATATGATTGCCTGATCAAGTAGGATGTGAGGCAAGACTTGTACTTTCCATATCTGAGTGATGCCATGGATGCATGGTTGACTATGTTTTGAAGAAGTCATGACTGTTTTGTTTTGAATAATATCTTGAGGAGGATGTGTTCCATTCTCTCAAGAAAAGCTAGTATAAATTGAGCAGGGATGCTCTATTGTCACGATGAAAGGCAACATGATTATGCGTTTAAAGACTGCATGTAAATGATTATGAACAATCATATATACAACAATTTAAATCGACAGACAATGTGGAAACTATGAAGTGCGCCAGTGGTGGACACACACAACATGCAAATGTATGTGGTTAAGTGCATGGAAACACAACTTGAAAGAAATTTGATAACGTAGATATATCTATTTGAATGTATTTGAAATTCATCATAGGAAGGCATGCTTATATTCCTTGTGGAATAATGGATAGAACTCTAAAATGAAGCTAGGGTTGACTCAAGATTGAGGTCATGTCAGATCGTTTGGATATGCAACAAGGGAATTGCATGTTGAAGAAGTTCTTTGTGGAGGAACTGTGTAAGAAATATGTCAGGAGAACAGAGCTATAACCTTAATGACTGTTGAGAATTGGGCAGTGGGCTGCAAAGCCTATTTATATATGAATCCTGGATTAAATTTTAAAATATCATGCATGAGTAAAAAGACATGCAAACAAATGAGGACCAATCTGATTTTTGGTTGGGAAATGTGTAGAATGCACAAGTTCATAATTCATTATGAACAAGAAGCTTGTTGATGTAGCATGTTGAAGTATCCAAGAAGGTCAAGGTGAATATGACCAAGAATGCTTAAGGAAAAGAGCAGGGAGGTCCCAGGGAGGGATAAATTGTGTAAGCAAAGAAGGAGAAAAGGAGGACACTTTTCTCACTTTCAAATTCTGAAATTTTGAGACAGAGTTGTATACTTTAAAAGAGCAGTTGTTGAAATAAATACAGTTGGTAAATGACAGAAAAATTAATAAATATGTTAAATAATGAGCTTGGTTAATCCATATTGTGTGAAGGTAGTAAGGCCTTGGAAAATAATTCAGTTGGACTGAAAGTCTTGAGCTGTGTAGAAGGAATTGGAAAAAAAAAAAATCGCTTAACTCCTTTCTTGTTGTCTATTATGTTTATCTTAGATGAGAGGACTGAAATGTTGGTTGTGTAAATGCTTCTAGCATGAGAATGCTGATAATTGTGTATGCACAACTGAAAATTGATTGTGTTTGCACTCATGAAAACATTTAGGATAATGTGATATAGTGCATGTAGGTATGCTAGAACATGATTGAAAATGTTTTAAATGCTATGGAGCATGCATTTAAGTTTTAAATGGCAACTGACATAATTTTGAATGTGATGATGCATGTCATGTATAGGAAATTATTAGAGATGTTGGGAAAGACAACTGCCAATGGTGGACAACCTCAAGTAGAGGATAAATGCAAAAAGGTTGTTGATAAGAGAAAACTATGAAAGGGACCATGATAATTCCCATGAAGCACCACTGATGAGGTAATATCAGGGAAGGTGATGGAAGCCATAACATGTATAAAAGTCTTCATGCCTATGTGGCATAAGGCATGAAGGGATTGGGTAAGAATCCATTC
>JASDQU010736999.1:89685-103827 GCA_032191745.1 Picea mariana | reverse complement strand
TGAAGGATGAGAACTTGGCTCCACAAGTTGACCTTATCCTCTTGTGAGTTTCAACCTTGTGAGCATCAGAAAACAAAACACTTGCAAATAATCAAGTCTTCAAAAACCAGTGCTCTGATACCAACTTGATCTAAAAATGAAGAAGACTTGTAAACTTGAAAATATTTGCATGTTAAATTTTATGTGTTAAAAGCAAATGGATCAACTTTGCAACACATTATTAATAATATTTACTCATTTAGAATGCATATAAACAACAGCATAATCAATGAACATAAAACACTTAACACAGCAAATGATAAAGGAGTTCACCCCTCTCTTGGGCTACATCTCCTGGTCCAGCTTCCAATGGATCATTAGTATTATTTGCTCAAAGTGCTCAAAAATGTGCTTTACAATGCTCAAAATGACCAATAGCCTGCTCTGATGGCTTCAGAATGTCCAAAAACCCCTAGTTGGGTTTTTTCGGCACCTCGTTTGGCCAAAAAACGAAGAAGTTAGACTTCCTTGAAGTCTCCCCTTCAAGCTTGTTGTCTCTGCAACTACAAAATGCACCTCCTCTGGCTCAACCTAGCCCACACGTAATTAAAAGCGTGAAAACCTGGAACCGGGCGCAACCGCACCACCGATCCAAATTGTCGAACTGTTTACGCGCTGGCCCTAACTACCAAGGCTCGTGGGCACATGGCAGTCATACGACCGCGCCAACATACAACAGGACTAATGGTTACATAACCATTGGAACCATATGTTAAAACCCACATGCATTGATACAGTGGTCACATGGTAAACCGCGCGCACATATATCAAATGGTTACAACATATGGCTTACAATATATGGTTACGGTGGTAACCACTGTAGCACTGGTCGCATATAACATAACACATGACCATGGGTCGGGGCTCAGCCCCGGCCCGGTCCACTCCCATATATACCATATAACAATGTTAAATACAATGTTTAAAACATATATGTCAAGGAACATACGTGGGCGCGTCGGTTGGGCGGCCTTTCCCAAAGCTTAACCCTTGCCCCGGAGGTCACGGGGTCGACTCCTGCTAAGTGCAAAGTTTTAACAAATAAACAAGTGACACATGGCAGCCTGTGATTGGGCCACATGTCACATCCCCATTCGCTGCCAATAAAACACGCAATATGCCAACTATCTGCCACGTCAGCGTACGGTCTGCCACGTCATACATACGGTCTGCCACATCATCATCCATACGGATTGTACGGACTTGTACAGTCAGCATCCCTTTTTTTGCTTGTTTGCCATTTTGAAAAGAACGTGATATCTCTTGCTCCCGACGTTTGTTTGAACCCAAACGAGTTGTGTTGGGTTCGCAACGACGAGGCCTACGCTCTCGTCCGATTTGAAGTGATTCCGAACACTTTTAATTTTTGAGCAAAATTTGATCACCTGATCACAAATAGCAGTGAAGTAGTAGCAAGCACAATCATTAAGCAAACAATAAGAGTTTGGCTTCATTTTTTAATGAGCTTGAAATAAAGAATGAACTATTCTTGAAGTGTCTGCTTCAATTTTTAACGAGCTTGAAACAAATAATGAAACTATGCTCGGGGTTTGTTTCATTTTTGAACGAGATTGAAACTGAAAAATGAACTATGCTCAGAGTGATACCCATTGGCGGGTTTCTTCCCAATGTGATATCCATAGGTTGGTACTTTGAGTGATACCCATTAGTAGGTTTTTCCCAACACGATAACCAGAGGTTGGTACTTTTCCTCCATCATGATCGACATAATCTAGCGGCTTAACTCCAACATGATGTCCAAAGGATGGAGACATGCCCCCCAATATTTGTTTTGTCTACCAACTCTTCTTTTTCACCTGATTAGACTCCTCGCTACTAATAGTAATAGGTTCACCTGAGAGGGTGGAAGAGAGAGGATCATTTGACATTGGCAGAGGAAATGAAGGTTCATGTACTAGATCTAGTGGAAGACTCGATTCAATTAAAGGGGGGTCCATTTTATCTTTTAACAAGATTGACACGGACAATGAACTATGCTCATGGTTATCTATTTCATTTTTTAACAAGCTTGACACAGAAAGTGAACTATGCTCATGGTTATCTATTTCACTTTTAACGAGCTTGACATAGAAATCGAACTATGCTCATGAACCTTGACCATGTCTTCCAAGAGGTCTTCATCAGATGAAAGGACAATGCTCTGGAAATAATCTATGTCAAGAGACTCAATAGTGGTAACAAAAGAAAGATCAGGCTCCAAATCCCCCATTGGAGAGTCCACCATGTCAACTACTGGATCTGAGTCTAAAGAAGTCGAGCATACAATGAAAGGATCCTTCTCATTAGTAGTTGAAGTCATAGGACATGATACCACATAATTAACCCGTGGTGGGAGGGATATCACTTTCATATAAGGAACAGTCAAGGAATTCAGATGGTAGAAAGTCAGATCATGACTAATGAACGAAAGTTGGTCAATGGTCATGGGAATGATGAACACAAATCCGCAACCCAAAACTAAGAAGAAGTGGCATCACCCCAAGGATATACCACTCTTCAAATCCCCATACTTGCGATAGGCCCACTAGGTGAACTGAAGAGGGGAAATCTCAACTGATCACTTCGCTTGACCTTGTGTTTGACTCCTGTGTGAGAGGAGCTTTTCTGACTAACGTTAATTGCTACTACTGTATTTTACACTATATAGTTTTCTATAGTCTTGTTCTTGTGTCCTTGAAGAGTTAACTCTCCACCCTACTATCAAGGCCCTAAAATCCTAGACTTGTTGGTTTTCTATCAAAGAAAAAAAAAATTGATTGATTTTAGATTATGTGCCTCAATGATTTTAATGATTGTTTGTTACTCAATAGGTTAAGCAGAAGTGGACTAGATGGTGTTATGACTCGACTATAAACCATGCACAAAAATGAATGCAAAGATTTTGTTTTCGATGAATGCTAGCTATGGTAAATATGAGAGTCTTATGCTTTTCTGGATGCATATTTCCAATGTAATTTACTTCTCTCTAAAGTGCGAGCTTGAACATGCCCCTCTAGAATGAAAGATTTTATTTTGTTTGTTTTTCAAATTCAATGAAATAACTTCAAATACAACTCTTTTTTGCTTCCTTACTTTGAAAAAAATTGAAATAATTCAATGACAATGCAAAGGATCATGAAAAAAAAATATGCAAACAAAACATGCACTCAAAAAGTTAACAAGAACTCAAAGAATTTAAATGCAAGAACACCTCCAACACATGTTCAAACAAGAACCCAAAAATGTAAAGTGAAGGAAAACCACTTTTTGAAACCTCAAAATTCAAGTAGCAAAGATCAAAGATCAATGAAAAGTTGCAACAAGGCCAAAGATTTCAGGAGTGCACTCAAGGGATCATAAGTTTTCCCAAGAGGATAAGAGAAAGAAACTCAACAACAAGGCTTAATGCAACATATGCAATCCCCAAATCAATGAAAAGGACTCCAAAAGAAAACAAGTAAAACACCTACAAGGCCTTGGAATCAAGGGGATAGAAATTTGAATGCCTACAACTTATAAGGATCAAAATACTGATGACATAGACTCGGCCAAAGGATCGAGTTAACCTAGGTTGATAGTCATGTACACTTCACAATTTTACAGGAGATGGAAACTTGAACGAGGCAACAAAAATATGATAATTGTTAAACATTAATCAATCATATCCACAATCATGCATGAAGGAATCTGATATAAGGTTCTGAGACATAAATATCACATAAAAGAGGCAAGGCAAGCTAAAAATCCACTCAAATAGAGGATTATCGCCTCTGTAACACTGCAGACAGGGTGATGGTAAAGGTTTCATCGCTCCCGATGACAATGAGAGAGGGATATAATCAGGGTTTCATCGCTCCCCAAGACATTGAGAGATGGCGATAATCAAGGTTTCATCACTCCCCAACACACTGAGATGGGGGTAATTAGGATGTTATCATCATGTATTCCCTTATAGGGGGGAATGAAGGATGGAAAGTGGTGAAAAGACACAAACCTCGCCCATATATGAGAAAGGGTCAGGTTCTTGACTAAGTAAGCTTCCCAATGATTATGATGGAATGGGAGAATTCAAATAATATATATACAATCCAAAAATATCAAGCAACAAACAAAAATTCAAAGGGATAGAAAACACTAAGGAAAGATTAAAATGCGTGTTCCACAGTATGGTTGCCAGTTTCTGTTGTGGAAAAGTTTCACCTAGTTTTCTCCAGTTCATGTTGTGGAAAATTTTCCCCTATGGACAAGTGAAACCCCCCTTGGATCAATACTCCTTTGATCCAATACAGAAGGTAACAAATGGTTCCCTACTTTCCCCTTAAATATATTATATATTCCCACAAAAAAAAAACAAGAAGGGAAGATGAAAGAATGAGATATATGACCTACCTCCTTTCCATCGGTTTTCCTCATTTCTCTAGCCCTTGATCTTTATTTATGAGCTCTCCGTGCAAGATAAATCCTTCAAGGAAAAAATCAATACATCTTTCTTCCACAATATATTGTTAAGCAAAATAGATCTATTTATATCGAACTAGGAAAAAATAGGCATGCATACAATGAACAATATAAGCATGAGGGGAATAGGCCAAGTTATATTATATGAAAATAAATAAGTAATGAAGCATTTAAAACCTTGATGTTGATGTTTTAACAGCTCCTCCAAGCTCTCCTTTCCAACCCTTTGAATGTCACAAGACCAACAGTATGATACTCCAAAGTTCTTCATTCTCTTTCACCCAAGAATGCCATTTATTATATATGAGTTGAGGCATAACAACCATAGGATAATTTTGAGGAGAGGATAAGATAAAATGAGGATTTAGTTGAACAAACAAGATCGACCTTTCCTTGGATAGAGGGTAGCTCAAACCAACCTCTAACCAAATGAAATCTCCCAGAAAAAACCTCTCAAAATAAGGAATAATGGTTGCAACCACTTCATCACCCCCGTAGAACTAAGCACAGGGTGATAGTATTGCTCCCCTATAACTGAGAAAGGAGTGATGAAAAGGGTTCATCCTCATCTGCATATGGGCAGGGGAGTGATGATACTCAAAAAAGGTCAAAATATCAATGTGAAAGATAGTATTTCGACCTCCAAATGATAGGTTTCTCTTCCAACATGTCTAGGGATTATGACAAAACTCCTACATGGTGATGAAATTAAGACAGTTAGTAAAGTGTGATGCTTAATTGCAACACTTGGTAGTGCAACAAATGGGTGTGTAACACCAAGGAATATGGAGTTGAGAAAGGTCAAGTGTTTCAATTATCATAACCATGGGAATTATGCATCATAGTGTCTAGATAAGAAGAAGGGAAAAACATGATAACAATAGAGGTAGGTGGAAGCCTTTGAAGAAAATCAGATGCATGCATTTGTTTCCAAGTTTGATCAGTATTTGTCAATGTCATATTTCCTTTCTTCTAGTAAAGTTCTGAGAGATGCTTGGTATGTGGACAGTGGGGCATATTGACATATGACATCATGTAGACAATTTTTTTATATCCTAAAAGATCACAACTCATGGGTTTAGGTTGAGCTTGGTGATGATTCCAGGTACTTAGTAGAAAGAGTTGGTACTATTCCCTTCCATCTCCAGCCAAGTATCTCTTTAAAAATTGATGATTTTTTTTGGTTCCCGGTCTCAGGAAGAACTTGCATTCAATTTCAATTATGGAGGATAAGGGTTTTGTTGTAGAGTTCAAGAACCAATAGGTCTTCATCAATTTAAAGGAATCTATCCTAGAAGTAGCACAAGTTATATGGGTTAGTTAAGGAAATAAATACAGGTTGAAACTTGCAATGTGAAGTTGTTCGAGCCCTAGTTCATAATAGTGACAATTAGTGCAAGTTGTGGCATAAGAGGATGGGGCACTTGCATCATATAATGTTTCCTATTTTGAGAGAGATAGTCATATGTATTCCATAGTTCAAAATTGGGCAGTAGGGAGTATGTAGAGGGTGCACGCTTGAAAATACTTCCAAGGTTGATTTCCCAAGTAGAGAAGATAGATCTAAGGAGATTCTAGACATAGTGCATTTATATGTCTATGGACCTATGTCTGTAGCATCAATTTTAGGAATTGTGTATTATGTTTCCTTTATTTATGAATTCCCTCACAAGACTTGGATCTACTTTGTAAACACCAATAATGAGGTCTTTAGTTGGTCTCAAGAGTTCAAAGCACTAGTTGAGAACAATACTGGGAAGAATATCAAAGTCTAGAGAATGGACAATGGGGGTGATTATATGTCCGAATATTTTGAGGGTTTTTGCAAGGATATAGGAATCAAGAGATAGCTAATTGTGTAATGCCCATGTTTCCCTCAGTATGTAATTAATAATGTTTAATTTTTTCCATGTCATGGCATATGAGCATTACAATTGAATTATTTGTTAAGTGAAAATTCCAACAACTGACTACGGGGTGAATCCTTAAAAGTATTTTTCATGATAGCACTAAGGGAAAGAGTGAGGAAACCTAGAGAGAGGTTCATCATGATTAGATGACCTAATTTTCCCTTTGCTGAAATATTTGATTTGGAAATAATAAGTTATTTCCCTCATCCCATATTTCAAGAAAAATCAGTTAATGAGTAAGGGTTGGTGGTTGAGCAACCAACCACTCTCAATTAATATAGGTATGGGAAGACCTGACTAGGACAGTAGTAGCTTTCATCTAGAGGAAAACACGAGAGATCACCCGAAGTCCCTATGGTTGACCCACGAGCTTCCTTCTAACAAAATAAAGGGGACACATCGAGAAACTTCCCAAGCTATGCATGCAAGAGAAGGGAACGAGGGCATGTAGTAGAGAGTAGACACAAAACTGGAAAGAGGAGGATTGGGTCAACGAAGATGAACTCCAAGGAGTTTGGATTCTAGAGGAGAGGGTTGACTATGTAAAAACATAGTAACAAAAAAGAGTGTGAGCTCTAAGACTCGGTTCGAGATTCTAAGAACCCAAATTGATCCAAGAAGGTCACGAGCTTGATATTAGGAGGGTATATGATAAACCTCGATGGGGCCTGGCCTAGGTGGGTGTGAGGTAATTCCCCTACTAGTAGTGGGGTGAAGAAGAGTGGCCTTCACTTACTAAAATTCTCTGAGGACTTGAGAAAGATTTCCCTAGTGGTATCATGGCTTGGCATGGGGGTGGCCTGTTGTTGAAGCTATTGAGCGAGTAGAGCCTACGATTGGGTGGAAATTAGGTGAGCACCCACTTTCAATTGGTTGGCCAAACATATATGTATTTCTATACTTTGTGAGATGTATGAAAGGACAATTTATGCATGTAAATGTATTCATGAGTGTGGATGTCTATCAACGAGATTTAATGTTTGAAATTTTGTTTTATTAATGTTTTAGTTTAAGATCGATCAAACATACTGGACGATTATTTTATTGATGAATCCTTTATTTTGGAATGTCTGAGGGGTTGGGGAATTGTGCTTGTTCTAACTTAGACAATTTTGAC
The DNA here is from genome assembly GCA_032191745.1 of Picea mariana. NCBI lineage: Eukaryota > Viridiplantae > Streptophyta > Pinopsida > Pinales > Pinaceae > Picea > Picea mariana. The sequence continues at coordinate 96,303 of JASDQU010736999.1, read as the reverse complement.
CTCTACCTTGTTACCAAGGCCAAACCATTCCAAATTACGTCTGTACACCACTATATGAATGATGAGATTCAAAATTCGTTGATTCCAGAAATGGAATAGATCTTGGCCATGTAAAGACAAGATTTTATCCCATTGAAATATGCTTGTACAACAATGAGGGATCATAAAAGTTCGATCGATGCACGGTTTTGTTTCATTTTGATCATATTTTCTAGTTGGGATATCAAACCCCAGAGTGTCGGGAGATCCTTGGTGGGAACACTATGAGAAATTCTGAACACGCCCATGTTGAGAGCAGGGTTCCCGATCTTGGTTTCAACATTGCCACTCTGACAAATAAGTGTCGAAACCCATAATATGGGAGTCGTTACTCATAGTCTTTGGATTGGTGATTGACAAATCTCCACCGCCCATCTATTACGTAATCTCAGGAGAGAGTTGACACTGGATTCATGGAGATGATACTTGTCATCATCTAAGTCGAAGAGGACTAACTACCGCCGAATTGACGGATGGGAGAATGATGATCGTCTAATCATATCGGGCGTTTGGGAACTAAGGAGTAGGGTCCCAACCCACAGTTCCATACCCTTATCACATATAAGCACGAGAAGAGGGAAAGTGATGTCAGTGTGATGTGTCATGCTAGCATGACAACTAACGTGTTCGGAGGATGGTAGGTGTCATTTTTTGGTTTGTTGAAAGGATGAAGAGTGGGCCTCAATTAGGCTTAAGCCTTTGGAAGAGACACTCAAAATATGACCCTTCAAATCTAGGAAGTCAACATATCTAAGTCGTAAATATTTGTAAAAGTCAGGAGTCGTAATCCTGAGGATTAATTTAATTAATTATCTCGTAATTTCAAGGATTAACTTATTTAATTGTCTCGTGATCACCAGACGACAAACCTTGGGGAGTTTTATTTTACATGAGATCGGTAAAGAGTTGAGGTCTCGATGTCCATGGTCACCTCGTGGCGACATGTGTCCTCCTTAGATTCCACATGAGGGACAGATCTCCACTATTGATCTATGTTTAGAAAATTCAATCGAACCTCAGTCCACTGAGTTCACAAAGATGATACTTGTCATCGTCTAAGCCATGGAGAAATTAAACATGGGCTCACATAGGGTGGAGACCATTGGATAGGCACCTCTAAATGACAATCGTCATATCTACCCGTGAGAGAGATATTAGCTGTAGATATTGTAGACAAGGCCTAGTTGTCATAATCACGATATTACCTTAATTAATCATCTCGTAATCTCGAGCATCAGAGGTTTTTCAAATTTTACACAATGTCGGTAAAGTCCCAATGTTTGGCCTCCAGTTGTTCGATGTCCCCATAGGGAATGGTTCCTAGGGAACAAGTTCCACCATTTCCAGTAAGGTACTTCACAAAGAGAGTGACATCAAGAAGACGTCATACGACGTCATCCAACCAATTTTTCATGGACAGGTGCCATCACCCTATTGGTCAAACCCTAGGCATGAAAATGATGCATAAAACCATGTCAGTCCATGTATCACATGATAGTGGTGCCACATGCCATGTTGATCTAACATATTTGGGAAGAAATTTGGGGAGGATAATTTGGTTTCGCATGTCGAGTGGTACGAGTGCTACATGTCATGCCAGGTGGCAGATAGGGGTGGGGTCATGCGTCAAGATAGGTGGTCGGTTGTGGATAGGGACACGTGTCCTACGTGACAACTCATCTCGGATCAGGAATTTTGGCGCTATGAAAAATGTAGAATGGTTGAGCTCCCAATGGTCGATGTCCCGAGATGATGTCAAATGATGTGACCAAACCAATGCTCGATGAACACGTGTCGGTGTCCTGTTGGGTGAGCTCTGAGTACAGTTATGATGTGTATACCACATCAGTCCATGTGTCTCGTGGTGATCATGCCATGTGTTAAGCATAAAGAGAAGATGGTTCAGGAGGAAAATGAGTTCCACATGTCACGAGATAACATTGACCATGTTTCGTGCCACAGTTAAGATAGGTGGCATTATGTGATGGTGTCGTGTGTGTGAGGTACCATCTCAACACCAAATCAGGCCTTTTGGGTCCATATGAAATGTGAATATTTGATGTCCCGAGGTCCCGATGTGTCGATGTCCTGGTGGATAGGTGTCAACCCCTTATTAAATTGGGTCTCAAGAGAATGATGGGAAAGAGTTGGGTGCGTGGAAGGTCAGGGCCTGATAAGTCGAGGACTCGGTGGATTTGGTGGCAGGTGTCATGCCAACATCTACTCTAGCAACCACGCCTGCACTATAGGGTGACATGTCATGACACGTCAGTGCCACATCAAAGGACATAGGTGATATGGAGCGATGTGGGTGCCACATGGCAGTAAAGAGGCCTTAGTCCAATAACAAACCTAAATATTTAAGTAGCCATATATTTTGATCCATAGCTCAGTTTTGAGAAAACTTGTAGTTGTTGGAAAGATCTCGGCAAGTAGAAGACGATGGTGTCCCCAAGAAGAGGCTTGAATATGGTTGAGGAAAAGTGAAATTTTAACACCCCATCCTTTAAAAGGTATTTAAGGGGGTTGGGTGTCTTACAAGGTGATATCATAGCAAAGTTCAAACACTAGGCCTGGATGGGACATAGATCATTCATGGGACTGGTATATTAAGGCTAAGATGAGCCTGTTGAAAATAATTCCTCTATGTCTAAATGATTGTTTATCATCTGTGTAAGATCCTTGAGGGATAAGGACTATAGAACTGAAGTTTTTTTTTGGAAATTCTTGTAACAAAAGTTATACCATACTAAAACAGAAGAATCCTTGTTGCTTCATGGATTGATATCTACCCCTGCAGGAGTGGGAATATGATGGTAAGAATCAATGGTTGAACCTAAATATGAACGATTGAATATGGCAAAGTCTTGTCTATGGATTCTTAAGCCGAAAGGATGGATAAAGTAGTGATTGTAATGTTGCCTCTAAGCATGGGAAGTTGGAGCCTCTGGAATTTATGATGGTTGTTTATATAACGGAAAATACCCTTAAAGGAATTGAATACATATTGATATAATCCTTGGTAGTAATAAATTGTTGCTTTAATAAAAAATACTAATCCCTATAGGTATAACTCCTCACGACTAGGGGACTAATGGGAATTTGTAAGGTCGGTTCACTTGACCTTTAATGAAAAAATATTGTTGTTGGAATAACCCAGTTAAGCAAATAAAAAGGATTCATTTGGACTGTGGATAATGTCCATGAAAGAGGTAAGGTGATATAATCATATGAGCAATTTTAGGATCTCATAGCTATAATAAAAGAGTGCTTGGACACTTCCATAAAGACCAATAAAATTAGATAACCTCTAGAGAGGGAAACATAACCCCTAGAATACTTGTCACATGAGTGACTGTAAGATCTCAGGAAGGGTTGAGAGTAAGTCACAAATGCCATTATGTGTGAAGGACATGGAAAAGGTGCAAACAATGAACTTGCATGCTAAATATCTATATGTGTATGTATATGCCTATTAACATAAAAACATTAATATGCATACGAGTGTAAATAGAATACAATAGGAATACATATGCGGTGTAGGCATGGGTAAACTGCTTGGTGGATAAGATATGTTGTAATGCATATGGTAACAATTGAGCATGTTTATAACATGCACATAGACTTATTATAACCTGTGGTTGGTTGTAAATTATAATGTGTTGATGGAACATTTTGGTTGACGATAACCTAAGATTAGCATGAATGGTAGCAACATAGGTAAATGTTGATGATGTTGATGGAATACTACCTTCCAAGGATGAAATAGAATGACTAATGAAAATACTAAGGATGTTGATTGTCTACAGCCTCTAGAAGAATGAGGTTTTAATGGATCAAGGAAGTATTGATCCAGAATATGGTAAAGAAAATGCTTGGGCATTTTCAGAAGACCAATGGGTTAGATTAACATCCATAGGTGGATGGTAGCCATAAAAGTATGTCTTAATATGCTCAAGCAGTAATGCGAGGGAATCTAGAAAAGGATTTATTAGATAAGGGTCTACTGACCAATAATGGTTTGAGATATGGAGATAGATCGGAATCGTTAACTTATTTCCTTGGGTAATGTTGTAATTACCTAGTTTTTATTTTCTGAATTCTGGAATGCTTTGGTAGAAGAAGGGAAAGAGTCGTTTCTTGTTGGTTGCTATCATGAAAAGAGGACAAAATAATTATGAATATACCTATGATACTTGTCAAGTGATTCATTGTAATCTCTCATCAAAGAAGGCTAATATTAAGATTAAATGAATGTGAAATAATGATATAGAAATGTGAAATAAATGCAAATGTATGATGTATAAGTATATGTATGCTAAAGGAATGGTATGACTACCTGAGTAAGAAGGTAGTGAGGAAATGAGTGTGATTGCCTGGACTAAATGATGCCATGAATGCATGGTTGACCCTATGTTAAAGGGTCTGTTTTGTCTCAATTAGATGATAACTTGAAAAGGGGGATGTATGCCACCCTTCAAATAAGTTAAAGTAAATTGTTGAAAGAATAAATGAGCAGGAACACTTTATTTTCATGATGGAAGGAAACATGATTATGCCTTTGAAGAATTGCATGAGAATAATTGTGGACAAAACATGAGTTAAATAAATTTAAATAAATATGCATATGAGATTGTAAAGTGTGTTGGTGGTAGACACGTGGTACGTTGATGCAGGTGGTTAAGTGCATGAAAAAACAATGTGAATGCAAGTTGATAAAATAGAGATATTGGTTTGAATGTGTAATCTGAATGCATAATAAGAATGCATGTTTATATTCCTTATGGAAGATTGGGTAAATCCCTAGATTAATGAAGTTGAGGTTGAATCGAGGTTGAGGTCATCTTAGATAGTGATGAACATGTAACAAAGAAAGATGCATGTTGAAGAAGTTACATATGAAGGAACTATGTAAAGAACTTTGTCATGAGGACAGAGTTGTAACCTTAATGACTGCTGAGAATTGGGCAGTGGGATGCAAGGCCTATTTATATAAGAATCTTGGATTACATTCTAAAATGTAATGCATGCATAGAGAACATGCAAATGAGGTTAACCAATATTATTAGTAAATGTGTAGAATGCATTGTTTAATGACTAAATTGTGAACCAAAATATTTCTATTGTAGCATGTTGATTTACTAGAGAAATCCAAGATGAAACTTGGTTGAAAATGCTAAAGGAACAAAGTAGCCAGACTCTAAGAGGGACAGGATGTTCATGCAAAAGAGGAGGAACAATTCCCTCACTCCAAAAACTCTGATTTGATTAACAAATTTGTGAACATTTAAAAGAAAAGTTGTGAAATCAAAGGAAGATAAATTAATAAATATTTTTAAATAACTAGTTCTAGTTAAACCATGTTATGCAAAGATAGTGAAACCTTGGAAATAATTCGGTAGAACTAAAAATTTCAGACTGTGTAGAAGGAGTTGGAAAAAAAGAAGGGAATAGTCTCGTAACTCCTTTCTTGTTGACTACCGTGTTTCTCTGGGATGAGAAAACTAATATGATATCATATGTGAATGCTTCAAGCATGAGAATGATGGTGGTTGTAGAATACCAAAACAACTAAAAATATTTTTATGAATACACTAGTAAGCACATCGAGGGTAATATGTTAGAGTGAATATAGATATGTGGGGCATATCTGAAATGTATTATTAATTTAAATACACATTTTATTTAACATGACAACTGCCATAATTTTGAATGTGATGATGTATGTTATGTGTAGGAAATGATTGGACTTGTTGGGAAAGGATAGATTCCAATGGTAGATAACCTCTGGTAGAGGATAAATGGAAGAGGATTGTTGATAGAAAATATTAATGAAGGGACTTTGGAGTTCCCATAAAGCACCATCGATGAGGCAATATCAGAAAGGGTGTTGGAAGCCAGAAAAATTATAAGAGTGTTTGTGCCTATGTGGAATAAGGTATGAATGGATTGGGTAAGAATCCCTTCTAAAATATTTTATTATTTTAATAATATGAAAATTATTTTGAGTGGTTGTTGTATGCCATTAAGATTCGGGAAGAAGAACATGAATGATGGAGGTATGATCCTATGGCTTCCAAGGACGATTAATATCGTTGCAAGAAAATTCATGAACAAAGTGTCATGAATGCATTGACCAATCAGGAATGATTGGGAACCATAGTTCTCATGAGAAACACGTTGATTGAATGCATTAAGGAGATGCATGCTTGCATGAGAGGGAAGGTAATGGAATGCCATCATGGAAACAAGACCTTCCAATATCCTACCATAGTTGTAGAATGGTAAAGAGATAATTGGGTGGCCGTGATTCTAGGCACCCAGGTTACCAACAAGGAAAGAATGCATGGACGCATCATGTGAAAAAATTTAATTTTCATAATTTCATATTATGTTATGTTGACCTAAGGTTATGATAAATTCATGGCAGGAAGCATACTCCTGGTGTAGCAATGAAGTTGATAAAGAATCCATAAGGTGAAAGGTTGGATGATTTCCAGCTCACTATGGAAAAGTACCCAACATGAAATGTGGTAATCTGAAATTGATGTAAGGCAAAATTATGTGTACAATGTGGCC
>JASDQU010736999.1:70592-89635 GCA_032191745.1 Picea mariana | reverse complement strand
ATGAATGCATTGACCAATCGAGAATGATTGGGAATGATAGTGCTCATAAGCAGGACATTGATTAAATGCATTGAGGAGATGCATGTGGCAAGAGAGTATGCATGTGTGGTACTTCCCATTTTGGAATAAGTATCTTCAAGTGCTCTACAAAATTAAGAATGGTAAAGAGAGAAATCAGGTAGCCATAAATATTGGCACATTGGTTACTAGAGGAGAAAGAATGCTTGAGTGCATTCATATGAAATTTTAATTTCATAAAATGTATGTTGATTTGAGGTCATGATCAGCTAAAAGCAGAAAGAATAGTTATGTTGTAATAATGAATGTGGATAGAGAATCCATATGGTGATGGGTTGGTTGAAAACCCAACACACCATGGCAACAGTGCCTAACATGAAAAAAATAATAATCTAAAATCAATGCAAGGGTGCGTGGTATGTGAATGTGGCCATGGATATTGGGACATTGGATTAAATTCATTGAATATTAAATTGCATTTGGAAAAGTTGGTATGTTGAAATGATGCATGTGTAAGGACTGATATTTCATTTTGCTTTGTATCATTGAATAGATCAATGTGAGGAAATTGTTATTATGCACAATTATGATTATTGTTTAGAAATCACTGCAAGTGTGCAATGGAAATATATTGTGCATGAGAACTAACAATTTATTTGGCTGATTGAAGTTGAAATTGTAGGAAGAAGGCTCTTAGATATGGCAGCAAAATAAGTTCATAAGGGGCACCCATGCCTGTTGGTTATGAAAAAGTCAAATTTTTATGAGAAGGAAATATCATACTTGGAATCTGGTTCATGTATGGAACATATATAAAAATGGGAATTTAAAAATTAGAAATCTTTGGGTAACATGTTTAAAAGAAATTTGATTAATATTAATGTTGTGTCTAACAGTTACTATATGCATGTGATACAAGTGAGATAACAGATATGTCTTGGAGGGACAGATGATGGTTTTCAATTTTGGAAAGTGTGGAAAAAGGCTATTGTTCTGACATGAGAACCCTGTGATAAGCCACGATCACCATAAAAGAATATCATGTTCAGGTCAAACGGGCTAGAGGGATGCCTCGACAGAGCAAGTCATAGGGACGCCTTAGCTGTAATGCTCGATGAAGTCTTTGAAACTCTTCTTGTGCGCGATAAATCCTTGGCAAGGCAAGATGGATCGCTCAAGGGACTGTATAGTAGAGAAGGGGATGTATGGGCCTGGGCCTGGAGGGTGAGTTATTGCAATGAAGGGGAGACTTCGATGACTCTTGCGGAGTGTTGATTGGAATCATGCACACAATGGGTATGTCAAAGGGAAGACAATGAGCCAAGAAAATATGGCATCCATGTGGACGCGGATCAATGAAATGCATAGATAAGTATTGTGTTGATTTGTGAATATTTCCCCTTAATTATGAACAACAGTAAAATGTTTATGCATGAAACGATGATTAATATCCATGCTATTTGATGTTTGTTGTAGGCATGTTCTGAAATGCCAAAGTTCGAGTGAGGACCAGACTATGAAGAAAAGGAATATGATGTTGAAGAAAATGAAGGAAAAAGGCATGGTAGGTGTACTAAGAAAGAACACTAAGGACGATGTTCCTTTGAAGGGGGAGGGGATTATAACACCCCTTTCCTAAACTCATGATTATATGTAATTAATCATAGTTAATGATTGCCATGGCATGGCATGTGAACAATGTAAATGTATTATTATTTTAATTAATATTTCCAACAACTGACTATGGGGGTGAAGCCTTGAAGTACTAGCCATGATACCACTAGAGGAAAGAGTGAGGAAACTTAGAGACAGGTTCAACATGCTAAATATGAACCAAACCTCCTTACTGATAATATTTGATATTCAAATTATTTTCCATAGCCCTGATTTTAAGGAAAATCAGTTAATGAGGAAGGATGGTAGTTGGACTACCAACTACCGCAAATAAATCTAGGTATGGGAGATCAGGTTAGGACAACTAAAATTGTCAAGTATAGGTACAACAATGTACCAATTATGCAACCCCATATTGACCCATGGATTTCCTTTTGACATAAGGAAAGGGGACAAGTCGAGAACCTTTGTAAGCGATGCATGAAAGAGAAGCACACAAGGGTAGACATAAATATCTAGAGAGGTAAGGGATCTGGCTGAGAGAGATAACTCGAGGGAGTTCAGATTGGGGAGAAAAAGGATTGACTGTATAAAAAATAGTAGCAAAAAAGGGCATAAGAGCTCTGAATCTTGGGTCAAAGAGCCCATAAACCCAACTTGAGATGTGAAGGGTGTGAGCTTGATGATGGGAAAGCATCAGATAAACCTCACAAAGGCACTGAGCCAGGTGGGTATGAGAAAATATGAACTAAGAGTAGTGTGAAGGAGAGTAATCTTCACATGTCAATCTTCGTGAAAATTTGAGAGAGACTCCTTGGTAGTATCATGGCTTGGCACATGAGTGTCCATAGTGTTAAGAGTGAATGCATCTGAGCCTACAGTTAGGTGGAAAGGAGAACACCCATTATCAGTTGGTTGGTTACAATCTTGTAACAGCTAAGTATTCCTTATTCCCTATGTAATTGAGTTAAAATAAGAAGTTGGGTACATGTAACTGTATTGTAAATGTGCATGCCTGGTAAATGGGCTTGATATTGTCTTCTTGGAAACCCACGTAGTTGAATTATTTATTCCTATAAATGTATTTATGAAAATGAATGTTTGTAAATGGATTCAATGGTTGAAATGTTTGTATTACTTGTGAATGTGTGATCTTGATTAGCAAGCTGGATGTCATTTCATTAAAGAGTCTTTGCGTTCCAAGTGATAGTGGAATTGAAGAAATGGTGTATGCTTTACTCAACCAACGATAAACATCTATGTATGCTTACCAAGGCAAAATAACTCAAATTCATGCTTATATATTTCTATATGAGTGAAGAGACTCAACAACCATTGATTTCTGAGCTAGAGTAAATCTCGATCGTCCAAAGGCAGGCTAATTAACAGTCGAAATTTCCCTTTGTAGACCAGTGAGAGAGTGATGTCGTCGTGACTTGTTGTGGCAACATGGAAGCCAGGGTGTCACTGGGGAGACACTTATCAACTCCTTGTTCACGAATGATACAAGTGTGGGCCTTGTTGGGTCCAAGCCTTTGTATCATCACTTAGGTTTGTCAAGAATTGGATCTACCGGCCGAGAGATCTCAGTCGTAGATCTTCGTAAAAGATCTAGAGGGAGTCCAGCGTCCTGGGGGACTAGAGCATCGGACCTCAGGGGAATTCTAATTCCAGGCCCTTTTTGAAGTCTTGATACCCGAAATCTGGGGAACAAGGTTTCGGCCCCTAGTTTCATGCCTCGTTACACAAGCACGAGAGAGAAAGAGAATGACGTCATGTGTGACATGTTGCGCCAGTTTGGGGTACAAGAGGTATAGGGACTGACACTTTGCAATGTTTGATTAGACGATAGAGCAAGTGTTGGGCCAAACTAGGAATGGAGGCCTCATATTTACTCCCCTAAATCCTTAGTCGTAGGATCTTGAAGCCGAGAGATCTTAGTTGTAGATATTTGTGGAGAAAAGTCCATTGGACCCTGGACTGTGAGGAATTTTAGTGTACAAGATACTTTTAAAGAGTTGTGGTCATAATGTCCGTGGTCGTCTAGTGGCAACATGTGTCCTCACAAGGGACAGATCTCCATCGTAGATCTTGTAGTAAAGGGTCGAGAGTTGTAATCCCAAGATTAACCTAGAGAATCATCCTGTAATCAGTAATATTACTTTAATTAATCATCTCGTAATCCTTGGGATGTCAGGCACCAGAGATTGCTCGTAATCTGGTGATTACCATAATTAATCATGATATTTCCTTAATCACCTCGTAATCCCCGAAAGATGGACCACAGAGAGTTTTAGCATGCAGGAGACTGGTAAAGAGTCACAGTCTAGTGCTCGCAGTTACCTGGTGGTGACACATATCACTCGACTAATGACCCACATGTCACAACGTGGGAGGGTCGCATGTCACATTGATTTGGAAAAAATTGGACGTAGATCCATAGGAAAAATTGGGGCCACGTGTCGAGAAGCACACGAGCGTAGATAGAAATATATAGAGAGGTCGGGGATCTAGTTGAGAGAGAGAACTCGAGGGAGTTTAGATTGGGGAGAAAAAGGATTGACTGTGTAAAACACAGTAGTAGAAAAGAGTAGAAGAGCTCTGAATCTTGGGTTGGAGAGCCCAGAAACCCAACCTAAGCTGTGAAGGGTGTGAGCTTGATGCTGGGAAATAATCCAATAAATCTCGCAAAGGCACTAAGCCAAGTGGGTATGAGAAAATATGAACTAAGAGTAGTGTGAAGGAGAGTAACCTTCACCTGTCAATCTCCTTAAGAATTTGAGAGAGACTCCCTGGTGGTATCATGGCTTGGTAAGGGGGTGGCTAGAGTGCTAAGAGTGAATTCATTTGAGCCTATGGTTGTGTGGAAACGTGAACACCCACACTCAGTTGGCTAGTTACAATCTTGAAACAGATAAGTATTCCTTATTCCCTGTGTAATTGAGTTAAAATAAGTTGTTGGGTACCTGTGACTGTATTGTAAATGTGCATGCCTAGTAAATGGGATTGATATTGTCTTCTTGGAAAATGACGCAGTTGAATGATTTATGCCTATAAATGTATTTATGAAAATGAATGTTTGTAAATGGATTTGATGGCTGAAATTTTTGTATTACTTGTGAATGTGTGAGCTTGACTATCAAACCTTATGTCATTTCATTAAAGAGTCTCTGCATTCTGATTGATAAAGGAATTGAAGAAATGGTGTATGCTTTACTCAATCAACAGTAAACATCTTTGTATGCTTACCAAAGAAAAATAACTCAAATCCATGGGTGCATATTGCTATATGAGCGAAGAGACTCAACAGTTGTTGATTCCTGAGCTGGAGTAGATCTCAGTCATCCAAACGCGGGCTAATTAATCATCGAAATTTCCCTTTGTAGACCAGTGAGAGAGTGACGTTGTCGTGACGTGTTGTGCCAACATGGAAGACAGGGTGTCATTGGGGAAACACTTGTCAACTCCTGGTTCACGAATGATTTGAGTGTGGGCCTTTTCGGGTCCAAGCCTTTGTATCATCACATGAGTTTGTCAATCGTCGGATCTACCAACAAAGAGATCTCAGTCGTATATATTCGTAAAATCTCAGGAGGGACTCCAGTGTCCCAGGGCACCGAAGCATCGAACCTCAGGGGAATTCTAAGTCCAATCCCTTTTGGAAGTTTGGATACTCGATATTCGAGGACCAGGGTTTGATCCCCTGGTACCATGCCTCGTTACACAAGCATGAGAAGGAAATAGAGTGACATCATGTGTGACATGTTGCGCCAGCCTAGTGGACATGAGGTCAAGGGAATGACACTTTGCATTGTTGAATTAGTTGGTAGAACAAGTGCAGGGCCAAACTAGGCATGTAGGCCTCAGATTTACTCCCCTAAATCCTTAGCCATAGGATCTTGAAGCTGAGAGATCTTAGTCGTAGATCTTTGTGGAGAAAATTCCATTGTACCTTGGACCACGGGGAATTTTAGTGTGCAAGAGACCTGTAATGTAAGGCCTATCCAAACAGAGCCTTATAAAACATAAATTTAAATATAGAAATGCTATAATAATTTATGTTATGTTCTCTTTTCAGCATAATAACAACTCACTATTCAGCATAATTTAAAAATTAGCAACATGATAATGGATAGCATATTTAGCATAAACAATAAAAACAAATAACAACATAACAATAATGATCACAGCATAATAATGATGATAAATACCTCAAACTGATGTTGTTCTGAAACTCTGCCCAAGCTGAAGCTCTGCCCAAAACTGACTAACCTCCCAGCCAGCTAGGAACAGCCTATTCGAATCCCTAGCCCCAGGATTCCTTACAGTTTCCTGGCCCCCGAGCCCAAAATTCCCAGCAACAGGTGCCCCCTGTGAAAGTCCTTAAGTCTGTAAGCACAAAAATAGATACACAGTCTCCACTGCTCCTCCCTTCTCCTTCCTCCAATCTCCCAAAAAAATATTACCCCCCGAAACCAAAAAGAAGGCCCCCTTCCCAAGTGTTTCCCCTTGCCTTATCCTCCTTTCCTCATTATTCACTGCCTTATCCCCCCATTAAGTCTCAACCACCTTATCCCCCCTCCATAAATGGGTCCATCTACCAATACAATTGTATTATTAACCAAGTCTTCATCATAAAAATTAATAATTCATTAAACTAATATTCATTAAACAAATATTTAATCATGATAATTAATTAATTAATTAGGTTTGTTACATACACCCACCCTTCAGGAAACTTCATCTCGAAGTTAAAGTAATTTATGATACAAGGGAAATGACACATGGTTCACACATTCATATCCAATAAACAACATTATCAGTAAGTAATCCAAGAAAACCCATACATACTAGTGTACATGTGCAAGAAATGCATGTGTAGCTAGTACATACAAGTCTTGTGCATGTACTAATAACAATAACTATCACCTCTATAGTAATTTTTGTATGCATCCAATCCAATCAACAAGACTATTCATTTCATAAAAGATAATAAACCAATCAAATGTTTGTGAAATCCCTTAATTACAATAATCTAGCTCAACAATGTTTGTTTAGACAATTGTAGTTCAGTTAAGTAATTATGAATATACATATATACACATTTTATTTTCAGAAGGAAAAACAATAAATTCCACCATAAGGCAAATCTCCATACACTCTCAACTATTTCTATTCATCCTTCCTCCCTAACTTACTTCCATCTTCCATTCCTATCCTTCCTCTGCTGGACTATCTTGGAGCGTCAACTATATTGACCTAACTCCAAATAGAACCCGTAAGCGGAAGTGTCACTATCTTGGCCAAGCTTCCCCAGCAGGCAACTGACAGTCATCGTCACATGTCCAGGGGAGCGTGAGCTAACACCGTCCTCCCATGACTCCAGGTTTCAGAGGATACACGGTGGGAAATGCCTCCACCCCTCTTAATAGGACTAGGGTCCACACCCTACAATGGAATATACAGTGGCACTGTGTTGCTGGGAATTTTGTCATCGTTTATTCAGTTTTTGGGCAGTCTCACCACCTGAAAACCTGTATTGGTCCATATATCATAACAATGCATTTGTACCAATATAATTTCACATACAAATATTCATACCATATTGTTTCTCGATCGGTGGTCATGACATCCACTTTTATTACCATTATTCATTGGCTATTTCATATCCCATTGACCTGCAAATTAGTCTATAACACAACTCATACATATCTATGCATTATTATCATGTAATTTCATACAACCATAATCTCAATTCAGTATCCACGTACCAACAACTTTAATATCAAAGTTTTCAAGTTAGAAATAGATCCATAATATTCCCATAATTCAATTGACATTACTCATTCATAGAATTTTCATTTACATAATAGATCACATCATATCCATCATCATTCAAATAAAATTTAAACATTCATAGAATTTACATTCTCATAATAGATCGCATCATATCCATCATCATTCAAATAACATTTAAACATTCATAGAATTTACATTCACATAATAGATCTCATCATTTCCATCATCATTCAAATAATTTTAAACATTCATAGAATTTACATTCACATAATAGATCGCATATTATCCATCATCATTCAAATAACATTTAAACATTCATAAAGGTTCCTACGTCTTAAAGTTCAAGTGTATCATTAATAGTTTCATTGTGAATAGAAAATAAAGGTGATTAGGCTTCAGGTAATCCTAGTTGTCTAAGTCAAAAGGTGGTGTTACATACACCCAACCTTCAAGAAACATATTCTCGAGATGGTCAAAAAAGTGAGGGATAATCTTGTCGTAATGTCTCGGCATCCTCCCAAGTAGCAGATCCTGGACTATACTTGTCCCACGAAATTAACTTGGTCTATCAGGCGATTCCTGAGCTGTCGGACTCTATGGTCCAATATGCGTAACGGTTCTACCATGAGGGTTCCTGCATCTGATACCTGCAATTCGTTCCAATTTAGTTTATGTGATTCGTCAGCAACATAATGACGTAGCATAGATACATGAAAAACATTATGAGTTTTATGCAAGTGGGGTGGCAGTACGAGACGATAGGCAACGGGTCCAATTTTCTCTTGGATTTTAAACGGTCCTATAAATCGAGGTGACAACTTTTTCCCCTTCCCGAACCGAATGGTACTCTTATTAGGCCTGATACGAATGAAAACCTGATCTCCCACTTCATAACTTCAGTCNGGCATTCTGATGGAGCTATGAAAATTGTTATTGTAGGCGAACTCTACCAAAGGTAGGTACTTCTCCCAATGGGTTTGATTATCCATGACATACATCCTAAGCATGTCTTCCATCACTTGATTTACTCTCTTATTTGTCCCATCTATTTTCGAATGATAAGTTGTGCTTAAGTTCAACTACGTCCCCAACGCTAACTGCAAACTTGTCCAAAACCTAGAAGTGAATCTGGAGTCCCTATCTGAAATGATCTTCTTGGGTATCTCGTGCAAATGGATGACCCCACTTACAAACACGCATGCCACATCAGTGACATCGTAAGTGTCTCTAACTGGAATAAAATGAGCACTCTTGGTCAACTTATCAACTATCACAAGAATTGCATTGTGTCTATGAGATGTGAGCGGCAACCCCACAACAAAATCCATAGAAATGACTTCCCACTTGGACATAGGAACATCATGTGATCGTAGGAGACCTGCCGGTTGATGGTGGTCTACTTTCACTTGTTGACACTCTAAGCACTTGGTGACGAAATGGACTACATCATGCTTCATGCCTACCCAAAAGAAGAGCTTCCTCATGTCTGCGTACATTTTGTTCACACCCGGATGCGCACAATAAAGTGATCTATGGGCTTCCTTCAGTATGATGCTTCGAATATCCCCACCTTCGGGGATGTACATCCTTCCTTGATATCTTAATAGTTCGTCTGCTTCCAGGCTATATCCTTCATACTTTGGATCTAATTGCCTCCCACTCTGGAGGTTTGGAGTAATCTTTAAATATCAACTATCTCCGCGGAGTTGCGTCAACACATGTTCTCTCAGACCATGCGTAAGGCCTGTCCAAACAGAGCCTTATAAAACATAAATTTAAATATAGAAATGCTATAATAATTTTTGTTTTGTTCTCTTTTCAGCATAATAACAACTCATTGTTCAGCATAATTTAAAAATTAGCAGCATGATAATGAATAACATATTCAGCATAAATACTAATAAAAAATAACAACATAACAATAATGATCACAGCATAATAATGATGATAAATACCTCAAACTGATGTTGTTATGAAACTCTGCCCAAAACTGACTAACCTCCCATCCATCTAGGAACAGCCTATCCGGCTCCCTAGCCCCAAGATTTCTTATGGTTTCTCGGCCCCCGAGCTCAAAATTCCCAGCAACAGGTGCCCCCTGTGAAAGTCCTCAAGTCTTCACAGCGCGCCCAAGCGGGCAGGTCCTTGTTTCCCTGAGAACGTTGACAGAGTGCAGTTCGCAGAAAGCCTGGCTATCTTGCATGATCTAGTATTTGAGCTTCGGCAAGAGGTAGCGGACTTACAATATCGCGTCCAAGCAACAGAGATGAAGGTAGCCAGCTTTATGCAAATTCTCTCTTCTATGCACGAGGCCTTATTCTCGGCCCCTGGCGACGCCAGCCCCAAAGAGCATCCCGAGGTCGCTAAAGAAGAAGCTCAGGACAAAACGCAGACTCCAGTGGCAACAGGGCGGAAGCAGAAAGAGTGCAAGGATGACAGCAAGGACCCTGCATGCACCGACGAGGAATGGGACTATGGAGTGACTTTCATCGAGGAAGAGCCTTGGTCAGGCGACCTCCCCGCCACCTGGCCCAGCTACAGTCCAACCGTCTAATTTTAGTGTATGCCTGTTTACTTAGCTTCTAGAACTAAAAAGCTAAACAGTGTTTTTCTCTTTTGTTGTTGGTTTAACTCTAGACTTCTTTAATCAAGAAATTGGCTGGGCTAGTTGGACTGATTTCCCCATGCTGGGGCAGTCCAGCAACTGTAGCCTGAACATAGTTGTATTTTGGACCTTTGTTTCAGACTTTCGAAGGATCTTAATATAATCTTACCTCTTACTTAAAAATATATATATATTTTTTTTATTTTATTAAATTTTTTTTTTTTATATTTAATAAAATTATAATCTTTATTTTTTCATAAATAATTTAATTGGTCAAAAAATCGAATTTTCCACTTATTAACTACTTTCATTATACAATATACTCTTTATTTTATTTTAAATGCAATTATAACCAAAAATAATAAAACTAAACTTTTAGTTGATTTATATTTCATTTTATTTCTCGTCAAGAGAAATTTATAATGGAGATATGATTTATATTTCATTTTATTTCTCATCGAGAGAAATTTATCATGGAGATTTTTATTGGAATGATTGAACTTTTCTTGGAGATGTTTTATTCGAATAATTGAACTTTTCATTTAACTTTCTAAAAATTGGGATGGATTAACCCACATAAAATACGTGCACGTGGGTGTGAAGAATTTGTTTCAAATTTTTCACTTCTTAATTAAAGGGATTGTAATATTCCTAGTTAGGCTAGGTTAGGATATTAAATCTTTAATGCAATTATGTTGTTTATGTTTATTTTTTTTTACAAATATTTGACATTCATTATATTAAAACATTTTGTTATACATATTACATGTAATAGAGGATATCATTAAACATTTTATTATGATCTTAATACAACAATTCAATAGTTGTTATGATAACTGCAGTACATCAATGGAAAACACACAATACAAGTCAAAAATTTGGAATCATGTCATAACCTCCTCAACAGATGAGATCATACCCAAAATTGGAAAAAAAAAACCCAAGATGAAGTTCCAATGGAAATGCAGTTTGGATCCTCCTCCTTGTCTAGCTAGGGTGGATATTGCACCACCAAAACTAAACTACAATGGAAGGGTTTTGTCAAAACCCTAATGAAAACCCTTGCTCCAAGAGCACTTCAAAGAGATCAATTCAAAACATATTTCAAAGTGAAGCGCTACCCGTCATTTTATCCTTCTTCCATGCCTTCTAGAATTTTCCCCTTTTTGACTAAATCAAATATGACCCTTATTCCCCTTTTACTTTTCACTTTAAGATTAAAAGTCACTTTTAATAATGTTTAAGAAACTTCTTAATCTAAAGTTACTTTATTTCCCTTTTACTTAATGTCACTTTAAAACATAACATCTCCTAACTAAGTGACATTAAATAACCCTTGACTTCCCTTTTTTTTCACTAACAAGCCTCATAAGTCATTTATGACTCCTGAACAAGGGAACCCAAAAATGGGGACATGACAAATCCTCCCTTCCCAAATATTGTTTGTCCTCAAGCAATGCCATCACACCCATAAGAACAACAAACTGAATCGAACCGAAACTAACAATGATCCTTGGGTCCCAAACCAATTTGAAATATGTGGAGCACCTATTGCCCACAATACTTCCCTGCAATGTACTAACATAAAGGGCCTCCTAAAAGTAATAACTGACTTTCTCATCTGTACCAGCTATGAAATTTTCTACCCATAAAATTTCAGGGTCTCGTGCTATCGCCAAAAAGGATCCATCATATTGACACTGCGCCACTCTGATCATAAATATTTGATCCTCCTGCCTAGACTGCATCCTTCGCTCCTGCAACCACAAGTTGTAATGTCTTAAAGGATCATCCCCACTATCGAGGATCATATCCTGCCAGTGTATCTTGATGGATTCAACCAAACCAACTCTAAAATTAGACAACCAGGAGAAGTCTACGTGGTCACAAAATGATAAGTCATCAATGAAACCAAATATCCAAGTATCAAAGGGAAAATTCCTAATACTCCAGCGCCCCCAGCCTACTTCAATTGTCTAAGCATTGTTCAGAAAATCTCCCAACACATCGTCCACAAAGTCCCTCCATGCAAACCTCTCTCGGACCGGCCTATAAGTGGTAACACCACTAAGGTCCCAAACTAACATGTATGGTGTGAAGCACCCTCTATTCATAGCCTTGATCTGCCAGGTGCTAACACAAGAATCCACCTGACTGCCTCTGATAAGCCATACAATCAGAAGTTGCACAAACTTGGTCAACTCCTTAGAGGACCACTTCTCCAAGCAACCAAATCTAAGCATCCCAAGAGTGAACTCTGGAAAGTGAAAATCGACCATCTAATCTGTATCAATTGTTGAATTGTTAAGTAGTGTAGTCCCAAGGTCCCAAACTAATCTCTGAGAGGAACCATCGTACCGGCGTTGCACCCTTTCGATCATAATTATCTGACCACCATGCTCAGACTACACTCTCCTCTCTTGGACCCCCAAGATGAAATCCCTTAAAGGACTGGACTCACAATCTTGGGTCATGTCTCGCCAAGGCATCGTGGCAACGTCAAAGCCTACCAATATGAAAATAGACTCAATCCTAGGTATTGTGAGGGAAAATCTACCTCGCCATATAGAACAAGGATCAACAACTCCTCTCACAACATCCCCACAATGATGCAAACCAATCACTAACATGACCCTGGAAATCACCCTCATCATCTGAAGTAGTTTATCACTCTAATGAATGCTAGGATCCCACCAAAAAATTTGAAGTCCATCACTCCCAATGTCTGCCAAAATATCTGTGAATCGATCCAATAAATTTTGGATCTCATCCTATGCACTCTAACCACTGATCACATGGTCAAACTGAACGAACTCTATCATGGCCACAATCCCATTTGTCTCATTCAACTGATGCAAGCAAAACTCCCATGTCTAGTTGTATATAATGAGGGCATCAAATGACAACAATAGATGCCTCTACGACTGCCTGCAAGACTGGAAAATGACTACTACATTGGTTAAACCCAAGGGCATGACCAAGAAATCATGATGAAGTCTCTAAGGAGACTTGTGAATATCCTGCTCATTGGCCCTCATCTGATGATACCCCTGATGAAGATCGATCATCGAGGGATATGTTGCTCCCTGAGTCTCACCCATCCACTCATTGATCCTGGATAACCTCAACTCAATGGTATGCTCGAGGATTCTGTCAGGAGGTCTCCCTCGAAGAAACACATCAAAACTCCATTGTACACTATTGTGTGTCAATGAATACCCCTGCATATTTTTGCCTATTGTTGAATCATTTTGTACTATCATGTATCTTGTAGGTGTTATTGTATCCATCACTCTACTAATGTCGCATGAACCTGTATCTCAGAGAATTCCCATGTCTATCATATACATGTCCACCCAATCCATAGATGCATATATTTCCTTGTGACCCGCCTTGAGGCTTTAGTGAGCTCTCCAATAGAAGCGGCTCATGATCCCCACAGTGCAAATAAGGATCATAGTCAAATCCCTCTGTGTCATACCTCTCCTCAAGCACCTACAAATTTGAATTCTCCACGTGCAGTATCATCACAAGAGGCTCCTCCCTCAAATCATGAGTGTCACGCATGCCCTCATGTGTCACGACTACTAAATATAATGGAGTTTATGTTGTTTTCAATGATGAAGAGCGTGCCAAACTCAGTTGGCAACAAAGCTCTTCAACCTCCATTTCCTTGTCTTCAACGAACTTAAGAGAAATGTCCCTATCCATGAATAGTTGCAAGTAATCGGATTTTATTTTCTCTAGTGATTTTTTTATGATGCATAATTGGGTACTAGTGACTCCCCCTGCAAATCCCTTTTGTCTCTCCTCCAACTGGGTTTTCCACATAAGGTCTTCCATAAACTTATGAGCACCATCTACCCTTGTTAACAGCTGCACAATTCGCTCCTTTGTGACCAATAGTCGGTTCTCCAAGTCACACAACGTTACTTCATCAACATGGCATGGGATATACACAATGGATCAACTGACTCACTAGATGATACCGTGCAATGTGGACTAGCCTCTTCATACAAGTTTTTTGATCTGTTCCTGCCCACCAAATCATCTCCTTTTTTGTCATATTCTTGTACAATCATGCCCGCATAATTATACATGCCATAAATAGGACGAGGTGTTGAATTCCCACTTGAACCATCCTCCTAATCATCATCATACACAGGGAAATATGTTGTATCCTCAACATCGACCGATTGGAACATTTTCTCATAGTCATCATAAATAGGAAAAGATGTTGTATCCTCATCTTTTGCATCCAATATACTAGTGTCATTTCCCTCGTTGGTTTGCTCCGATGGTGTATCATAAGCCGTCATTTGGTTTCCCTCAATGCAAATATCCTCATCAAGGCTAGATGCATGCTCATCTACCTTCAATTTTTTCCTCAAGCCTTTAAAGGAATCCTCGTCCACATTCTTGGGCCAGAATCTGTACGTGAGGGTAAAATAGATTTTAAAGGGAAAAGTTGCACAGTTCTCCTTACCCAATGTTAGATACTCCTGGTAGTAGTAAGGCATGTTTTTAACTGCTGCTAGACTCCTTAAAATTTCATCCATGAGATCTTTTTCCATCTTTTCTTACCCTTGTACTGTTGTAATAATTTTTTGGTAGTTTTTCTGAGTGATGACTTTCGTCAAACACTTAGTGGATAGACCCAAATTCCACTATAAAATTATTCCTGTTGCAAGTGTTTTTTTTGTCAAACACTTCATAACCACCCTCCAAAATTACAGTATCCGCCCTCTATTGTTGTTGTTAAACATATGAGTTGTTGTTTGATTTGCTCATGTGGTAATTTCAAGGAACGGTTGAGATTTTTCGTGCCATATAGATAGTTTCATATTGCCAACAATTATCACAACAAAATACCAGCAAAAAGAACACATCTACAACAATAAACAGTAAGGAAAATACCATGGGAGATCCTTATTATTATTATTATTATTTGTATTAAATCTGCAATCATTACAAGATAATTTGACTCACTATTCAGATTTGAGATAGTTGTTCTGAGTGGCACAAACCATAGGGAAAATGGTGGTAATGTAGTCCTTGCAATGGTAGTTGGAACAATCTCTTCTATCCAAACAAAATGTTGATCAAAACAACCACGAAACTCACACCAAGGTCATGACCCAGCTGAGAAAATCGACCCTCTAGCAAAGCACACAACTCAACACTATGAGAGATCGGTTTAGTCAAGGAAAATCGGCCCAATCAACAACATACGTCCCTCATATTCCAATTTGCGGGTTCTGCAGCAGAAATATGGTCCTACCCACATGGTACGACCTCCACTATGATGAATACGGTTCCCCTCTACAAGATTTGATATATACCAAGAAAAATCAACCCCTCAATGATGAAATCTGCCACATAAATGAAGGGTGACCTCTACAGGACCCTCATTATTGTAATACAGCCTCCCTAAATGTGAATGGTGGCCCAACAAAGTAACACGGTCTTCCCTGCCAAAGAGTACGACCTCTACCCAAGGAAAGCGACCTCCCTTTAGGTATCACACCCCCTCACACACACAACTCGGATTCTCAAGGAAAAATACGACTTCGTCTCATGAGATTAGACCCTCATATGATGGCACTTCACCCAAAAAACAATAATTCGACCCAACAACTAAATTTGGTCATGTAAAGAAGAAAATTGTCCTGACAAGAGTAAATGGGATTCCACAAGGGTGAACTTGACCCTTACACACATAAACTTGGTCCCACAAGTAAGTATTTCTCCCTGGCCACAAGGGCTCAATCTAGCGATGAAAAAATCGGTCTCTAGACAAAAAAAATAAGCCCAGCCAATGTAGAACTCGTCATCAACTAAATCTCAGTCTCTTGGCGGCCAAGAAACTCAACCCACAATCAATAATTTGGCTGCCCACAGTCTGGTATTTACCACAAAGAAATTGTTCCCCTCGGGCCAGCAATATATCCGGCTCTGATACCACTGTAATATTCCCAGTTAAGCTAGGCTAGGATATTAAAACTTTAATGCAATTATGTTGTTCATGGTTATCATTTTTCTACAAATACTTGTCATTCATTATACTAAAACATTCTATCAAACATATTGCATGCAAGCCAAAAACCAATCACGGAGCATTTTATTATGAATAAGATCTGAATACAACAATCTAATGGTTGCTACGATAACTGCAATACATCAATGAAAAACACACAATACAAGCCAAAAAACTGGAATCATGCCATGGCCTCCTCAACAGGTGTGGCCATACCCTCAAAGCACCACAAATTCTCCAAGCAAATCACTACAACCCAAAACTGAAAACAAACCCCAAGATGAAGCTCCAATGAAGATCCAGGATGGATCCTCCTCCTTGTCTAACTAGAATGGATATTGCACCACTGAAACTAAACTACAATGGAAGGGTTTTTCGAAAACCCTAATGAAAACCCTGGCTCCAAGAGCACTCCAAAGAGATCAATCCAAAACATATTTCAAAGTGAAGCGCTACCCCTCATTTTATCCTTCTTCCATGCCTTCTAGAATTTTCCCCTTTTTTGACTAAATCAAATATGACCCTTATTCCCCTTTTACTTTTCACTGTAAGATTAAAAACCACTTTTAATAATGTTTAAGCAACTTATTAGTCTAAAGTTACTTTATTTCCCTTTTACTTACTGTCACTTTAAAACATAACATCTCCTAACCAAGTGACATTAAATAGCCTTTGACTTCCCTTTTTTCTTCATTGACAAGCCTCAGAAGTCATTTCCGACTACTGAACAGGGGAACCCAAAAATGGGGACATGACAGGGATATAAATTGTACGCCTATATCTCACAATTTTTATTTATCTTGGAGGGGTACCAACTTCCATGTCGGTATTTTCAATGTGAGTGTGACCTAATTTGGCATAGGGGTGGAGGGAAGTTTATTAGATGTTGTCTAAATGTTCTATGTTTTGGTATTTTTTAGTCAGAATGTGACAATATAAATTTGGTCGAAATCACAATTCTGTGTTGTTCAAATTGCATTTCCGAATGTATAAATGGATTTATCGTGTTGAAAAACCCTTGAGGCACTCGGATTATATAGACTTAATTACTCTAATGTGCAGATCCAACAATTTCTCACCGGATTTCGGGAAAATTAAACGAATAATATCCCCGGAAAAGAGCCAAAATGTCGAACGTTTAGAATACGAAAAACTCATTATATTTTTATTTTGAATTGGTGAAGGTTGTTAACTTCGTTAACTAAGGACGACCAAAAAATCTTGCCACTTGGATTGTATGGCATTTGAGGCCCGTCTATACAAGATATTTTAAATTTATTTAAGAGCTTTTTATTTAGAAGGTGATAAAACCTATCATAATGTATTGGTTAATTGATAGAGAGAACAATCATCACTATCACTAGTTGTTATCCATAAATATGGCCTAACTCATCACCATTATTCAAGGAAACCATGCCACCTGAAATGACCTGATGGTGGTTTATAATGGGATAGACTCTTACTCTTGCCAGACACTTTTGGGTTTTGGGTTGTTTAACATGTTTCTTTTTCTTTATGTCCAAGGAAGACTAGCTCTTAGCCAATCATAAACATTGTTAGGTCTTACTAAAATATCAAAAGATAGTTTCAACCTAGAAAATATCCACAAGAAAGCCAATCTCCCTTGTGGTCATTGTTGAGGCTACCTATAGTGGGGTCATGATTTTTTTAGTATCGTTTAGCCTCATACATAAAACCGAATACTACTCTTATTGTAATTTAACTTATTCTTAAGGAGAAAACATTCGACTTCCTTTATTTATCTTTTTTCTAAAATTTTATAAAACTATACATTATTTACAAAGGATTATAATCAACCTTGTCTTTTATCTTTAATATAGACCACCCAAACCTTGGATAGAGATTTTGGGAAGTTCTCTCACCCCTCTCACGTGACTCCTTTCTCCTCTCCATGTGGTAGTAGAACTTGGTATGTTGGTATACAAAACAAACTCATTAGAACAACAAATCATTAAATTGTTAAATTAGTATAAATTATTTGTAAAAATATATGATTTAAAAAAAATATAATTGGTGATTTATTACTCTCGGTGCATCAATGCTTTCTCGTTAGACATGCACACGGGTGCTTTGTTATAATATGCTCCCCGATGCTCTATTATAATATAGGTGCACTAGTGGTGCACTTCTCTCTTTCTAAGTAACACTAATATGGACAAACATAAATTAGAATTTGTCCTCTTTTAGTTGTGGTATTTCACTTATAGAAAGTTGTAGTCTAAACGTTCTATGTTTTGGTTTTTTTTAGTCATATTTTTTTATTTAATTTTACTCGAAATCCGGTGATAAATTGTTGGATCTATAGATTTGAGTGGTTAAATATGTATAATCTGAGTTCCCCAAGGGTTTTTCAGCACGCAGAATCCATTTATGCATTTAGAAATGCAATTTAAACAACACAAAATTGTGATTTCGCCTAGATTTATATCACTGGATTCCGAAGAAAAAATGTCAAAACGTAGAATGTTTAGACAACACCTTATAAAAATGAACATTATTAATATGGCCAAAATAACTATGCACTGTGACATCGTATGTGTATCAACACTTAGAAAGGAAAAAAAGTTTGTCACCACAAGTATAGTGCATTCAAGTAGCCTTGAAATGGGTTGTCTTTTGACAAACTTGAGTTATGAACTTTGTAGTTAAGCATGTTAAGGTTCAAAGAGTGGGTACATGGATGACCATCTAGGAATTCTAATTTGAAAAATTGTATCCACTTGTTAAGGTTATTAATATGCAGCCCACAACAAAACATTTAATGTTCGATATACTGGGATATATATCATTCGATTCAAAAGTGTTTTATATTGGACATTATATATCCCAACATATAAAGCATTAAATGCTCTTATGCAGGGTGCATATTGTTTGCAAATTGTTAATGGGACCAAAAAAGCACGTGTATGTTCATCATAAGGTTACACACACTACTATGTGTCGGCCCTA
>JASDQU010736999.1:46374-70295 GCA_032191745.1 Picea mariana | reverse complement strand
AAACAACAAACTTTCTAATTGTTTATTGTCTTAAAAAAACAAAGTAACATTCGGTTTGAAAACAACAAACTTTCTAATCGCTTATTGTCTTAAAAAAACAAAGTAACATTCAAGAGAATGTTACTTTGTTTTTTAAGACAATAAGCGATTAGAAAGTTTGTTGTTTTCAAACCCATATCTAAACAAAATATCTACACACTTACAAAGCTAAGCTAGCTACATAGGTGACATCATGACCAAAATGAAATTTAAACTACGTTATTTTCAAAATTATTCATGGGAAGAGATAATATTTTGTTTTTTTTAATGAAACAAATTGTTTATATATATAGATATATATATGTGTTTGAAAACAACAAACTTTATAATCGCTTATTGTCTTTAAAAAACAAAGTAACATTCTCTTGAATGTGTGTGTGCATTGTTATATATATATTATTTACAAAGATAACTTTTAACTTACATCTTATAATTGTTGAATCTTTTTTCCAATAGAAAATTGACTCAATTATATTAGAAATATAATTTGTTTACATCTTTCATCACAAAACAAGGATCATTACAAGTACACACTACGAGATAGATCCATGCCAAAAGATCCAAAAAGTTCTAGGTCTATATTTTCTCAAAAGTGACTGAGATCAAAATATAAAGATCATCCTAGTCTTCTTTATACAGTCAGACTAACTATCTAAAAATAAACAAACTTGCTTATGCTTGCACTGAAAAGTAAGAATAGGCCCCAATCTCTGTAAATCTAATGGATTCTAATATGTCTCATGGGTACTTCAGCACCATTAGACCAGTGATAATAGGAAATTTTGCATTCTGGTTCATCTAGTGCCTATTTGGAGAGATGGTTTGCTTCCATATTGTAGCTTCTGAAAATGTGCTGAAAACTAATAGACTGGAACATTTTAATTAAGTCTTTAATTATGGATTTCCATCCTTCAATTGCACATACCTAGAGCCTTCCTTTGTTTAACAACCAATCGATTACAACTATGGAATCACCCATTACCTGGAGGCAATGTAAAGACAGATACTTTGCCAGCATGAGAGTGGTCCATGCACCCATAAGTTGTGTTCTTGTGTTTATGCCTCTGCCACAATTATATATCCATCTTATGACTGTTGAATGTAGTGTTTTTATTACTCCTCCCACTCCACACAAATTTCCATCAAGATGTGTCCCCCCATCGAACCATGCTAAATACATATTACTTTGTTGCGGAATCATAATATCTCTTGGGGGTCTATCCTTCAAAGGAGCAATGATTTTGTTTTGAAGAGCCAAAGGCTTATATATCACTCCCTGTATAGATGGAGTGGTTTCTTCAAATATAGCTTTGTTTCGTTCTAACCATATGAACCAACATATATCGGTAGCAATCGGTGTAGGAACTATCTTATCCTCAGACCAATTCTTAAAGCAATCCGACAAAGTGTTACCTTTCAAACTATATTTTAAGTTCTGATCAATGATCACTTTCTCCCAGACTGATTTGGTAAAGGGGCATTGCATCAACAAATGATAAATATTTTCTGATTCTTGTTTACAAAGGTAACAACGCCCTAGACCTTCCCATCCTCTTGTTTGAAGTGAATCCCAAGTGAGGATTTTTCCTTCTGCTGCCAACCAAATGAACAGTTTGATCTTTAGTTGGATTTTCCATTTCCAAATTGACTGTCTCCAAGTCCCAACTTTCTTTAGATTTTTTGTGGTAATTATGCCCCAATATATGTTTTTTACTGTAGGAGATCCAAAGTTATCACCTCCTATCCACATCAAGTCATCTTCAGTGTCCTATAAGATAGCTCTAGAGTCAGTAAGTTCCCTCCTAAATTAATCCCATTCTGTCGCAATATCTTCAGAGAAACCCAAGTCACTGTTGCTCAGCTAGTAAGAGGATAAGTGTTGACTGGCAGAATGCCTCCTGGCATGTGCAAGTGTTATTATATTCCTATGATTTAGTGCCGACATAAGATTACATGAGAGAAAATATTTTTTTCCCATCCCTAGAATCCTATCTTTCCCGAGAGAGATGATATGGCCCAGCCCTGGATTCCAACTTAACCAATGTGTGATTAAGTGCACCGATTTTAATAAGCCGCTCCAAATTCTTGATGACGCCTTCTGTTGGAATGTTTGTGATCTAAACCAATTTTCGACAGTCGAGTGAGGTAGGTACTTATCCATAATTACTCTGTGCCAAATGCCTGCACTCATTAAAACTCCCCAGAGTATGTTCGCGGCCAGTGCTTTTCTAAAGTCAAATATGTTACGTATTCCCCAGCCACCAAATTTCTTTGGTATAGCAATATGTTCCCATTTGCAGAGATGCAGTTGATTTGTTTCACTGTTTTTTCTCCAAAGAAAATTAAACATCATTTTCCTCATAGTATTTAAGAACAAACAAGGAACAACAACCAATGACATCCAACAGACATGATGACATTCTAACACTGACTTTAATAAGGTGAAACGTCCTCCCAAGGACAACCATTTATAACACCAATTGTCGATCTGTTCTCCATTTTCTTTAATAACCAACCCCAGTCTTCAACTCGTTGCGACCCAGTCTTGAGAAAATAACCAAGGTATTTGAAACCAGATTCAAGATCATAGAATATATAAGGAAACAGAGATTTGTATGGCATTAATTCATGTTTCATCATACCTTCTTGAAGAATAGTAGTCTGTGTTCCATTAACTTATAAACTTGAAGCCAAGAAGAAAGATTTTAAAACCTTATCAATCTCCCACCACTCAAGCGGTTGGTCCTCTGACTCATGCAGTAGGTCATAGAAATGTACAATTGTTGAATCTTGATTACCCTTATTTTCCATGTTTGCATTTGTTATATTCCAAAATCATGAGACCTGACTTTTCTCTATTTTGTTTGTGGTTAATTTCTACATGGATGCTTTAGTCAAATTAATTATGTGAGAGAAATCACAGTTCCTTGTGGAAATAATTATTATGCATTATTTCTATTTAACAATTTAATTATGAAGAAAATTGCAACCTAAATTAAGAACATTTTTTAGAGTTGTAAATTAGATTGGGTGAAATTGAGATTCTTAATAATATTTTTTTTTAAATTGATATCTTTGTGGAATTATTTTTTATTTTATGTGTTTAATCTATGTAGCAAAATTGGGTCGTGAGATGTGGTGAGCACCAATGCTTTGTGCTCTCAACATAACATGAATGCATTGGAGTGAGTTGAGCCAATAGTAAATGTCGAAACATCGGGCATGCTTTAAAAAGAAGAAGTGAAAATGTTTAAAATGGAAAATTAAAGAGTTGATTTTCCCACTTGCTCCTAAGGATCCATTACACTTTCAATAGAGAAGAGAATGAAACTAAAGTTTTTGAGGAGAAATTTAAAAATCCTATTATGTTGGATAATAACTAAAATGGTCACTAACACTACCACCACCCTCGAGCCAGCACCAAGGCAACCTTGTATGTGCACGACTCCCTATTAGGGCAACCATCACCCTTGAGCACCAAGGCAACCTTGTATGTATACATACCCTACTCCCATCTAGATTTTAACTTGTGACCTCTTAGGAGGAAACACATGTTCTTAACCATTAGGCCCACTCAGGTTGTATATATAATAATCTAATTTTAAGGTCACGGCCAAGCCACACACCAAATTGATATATGAGACCCCCTTATTTGTGGGACAAGGGACCCCCTTCGCCCAACTATTTGACCGATAAAATCTAAGGAAGTGAACTTATGAAATCATGAAAATTAGTAATTCATCAAAGTGACTCAAAGTGACATTTGAAATTAAATCAACTAACTATCATTATAATCTAAAAACATATTCAACATTTGGTAAGTCAAATATACCAATACTTTATAAATTAATTTATAAATTACTTACTTTTAGTCATATTTTGAGATTTGTTTACAAAATTATGTATAGAGATCAATGTAATATAAATAAAACTGACCTTACTTAAATTTAGACTATACAATAATTAGCTTGCACGCATTCTTTTTTGTTGTGGGTTTGCACAAGGACGATCTTCATCAGTGATTGAGATTTCGTATTTCGAAAGTTGATGCAAACTAGGAAAACACAATTTCAACATAAAAACATATATTAATTTGTAGCATAACAATATTAATTTATTTTATTTTATTTTATTATTATTATTTTAAAAGAAAAATTTGTGATTTTTTAACTTCCTCTTGATTTATAGATAATAAATGATATACATCGTCAACGTTGATTATGGTATTTAACTTTTGTTATCACATACAGTTGTTTGAGTTCGCAGGTGACAGCCATCAGCACACAAAGCAAGCAAAGGCAATTACAATGGAATTTTTTTTTGCGCATTTTCGAAGTGGTGCTACATCCAAACGCAGATGGAAGGAATCCAAAGTTAGCGGGCGGATAAAAGTTTGGTGGGGGTGCTAAAAGCAGCCGACATGCCCAGATCTCAGCTCCCTTCTAGATCAACAACCGCTAATCATATCAGGGCCGCAACATGCACAGACGTTAAAATCCGAAGGGCGGGCCCATATTGAAACCATGGTTTTGTAGGGAGGCGACGTGTCAGTAGGAGGTGAATATCGAACCCAAAAGTGGTGAAGGTCCAAACCACTATTCACATCCCTGATATGCACATATGCCTATAGCACCCTATCCCGGGTCGACAAGTGGCCTTTCGACATTTGTCTCGTCACGCTCCTACCCCAAGGGGTGGTCAACCAATAAGCGAGGGTTGACTTCCACAACCTCGGCGTCCAATCCAATTGCAACAAGTGGTCTTTTGTGTATCGTTTGTCTCGTTGCACTCTGATCCCAATGAAGATTCAGTTAATGAGGCAGGGATTGGTAGCTGAAACCTCAGCTTAGCCCATAAATGGAAGGCTCGATAGTTATGGCCGAGGAGGCCGGACTGTCAGCAGGGTACAATGATTGTCAGTTTTTGCGGGTCCTCATTGAGTCGGGTTTGCGTCTGACAGAGGGAAACACGCCCAATCTGGTAGAGAAAATTTCAGACGCAAATCTATGAATGGCATTGCCAGGTCACACTCCTGGCAGTAGTGAGATGGTCTGAGTATAAATAGACCATTTTGATATTTTGTTAGGGTCGTCAACTGGTTGAGCAGAGCTCCCTATTTTGTAATATTTTGATCCCTGGTTTGTTCTCTGGTTATGTATCAAACTTGAGACTTTCACATTAATAGAAGTCAACTTCTCTCATCTCTTTGTAAAAACTGTGCTAAAACACTCGGGCATGGAGGATCCAGTCAAGGGTTGTAGCTCTATTGTAATGTAGGTTTGATTATAGTATTGTTGTGACCAGTTTTAGTCAGCTTCCTTGTTATCTTATTTTCCCTTACGCTAAAAGGCTCGAGCATGGAGGATATAGTCGAGTTGTTGTAGTTGCATGATAATGTAGGTTTGATTATTATGTTGCTATGACATATTTCAGTGTCTGACTCTTGAGTTCAAGAATGCTCTTGAGCTTGAGTTTTTCTTCACTAAGCTGCTTGAAAGTCGAATGCCCACAATAGACTTGTTCACCTCTCTCACTAATTCTTCCTTCTGCTCAAACTTAAACTCAAATCACTGACTGAAGTTAATGAGGCCCTCACGTCCTTGTGCATTTCTTGTCCAGTTTTTGTATTAAAATCGTTCTTGTACTTGGTTTTGTCCTTTTTACCTCCATTCATAAAATCAACATCCATCAAACATTTTGATGGGTACTGAGCTTATCCTCCCGCAATCTGAGGGTGACTCTCAGTGCTAACATTTCTTGGCATCATTACCAAGGAATGAATTGAAGACATTTCCCTGGGATAGAATGACAAATAAATTTTGATTCTGAAGGTGCATCAGAAATCAATAACTTGAAGATTGCAACTTGCACCTGGAGACTCCATTTTTTCAGTTGTGGCTCCCAAGAGTAGACACACAAGCTCTAATCCACAGCTGCCTCTAGATGTACCTAAAGTTGACCCAGAAAGGATTATCAGAAAAGGAAAGACCCCTCAAGAAGGAATTTCAACTGTTGTATCAAGTGATTCTAATAATTTGTATGATTCTTTTTTCAAAACTCCAGTAGCTGCATCTAATTCTCCTGCTATACCGTCTGTTGGATTTTCTAGAAGTTTAAATTTTGGGAGTTTCCCTGTTGAATTCCCCCCTTCTAGGCCTCATTTAGAAGAAATCTTTGACACTCTTGTTTCCCCTGATATTGTAAGTTGGTTCAGACCTAAAAGCTTAGAAGATTTTCCTACTTTGGGTCTCCCTACTCCTCCTCCTGTCATAGTTGTTGCATCTAAAGAGGGGGGAACTCCTTTTCCTTTCTCCCCTATAAACGTATTCCTAGTCTCGCCTGTCCAAACCCTATCTCCCCCTAGTTCTCCTACAATCCACATCCCAATGGAAGGTGCTAATCTTCCCAAAAACAGAATGGATGCCATAGTGGATGCTAGGTATGCCCCTCTTGTTTTACCTCAACCTTTGAATCCCCTCACGACTGGAGATTACCTCAAGTACATGCTCAAGTTTACAGGAGAGGAAGAAATAATTGTTGAAGAGCACCTTGCATCTTTCTACAGTTATGCAGATAATCTTAATATTGAAAATGAAGATGTCTGGTTGAGAGATTTTGTACAGAGCCTTGATGGTGAGGCTAGAAAATGGTTCAGGAGTCCGACTCCTGGATCTATTGGTGGGATTGAAGCTCTAGACGATGCATTTTTAAGACATTGGGGGGATAAAAAGGACTTCCTTTATTACATCACAGAGTTCGAATCCCTTAAGAGAGAAGAAGGGGAATCTGTCTCAGACTTCTATGAGAGATTTAATCAAATGTACAATAAGATCCCCACTAAGATTTAGCCTACTGAAACCTCTACCAAGATCACGTATGCTAGTGCCTTTGACCCTGAGTTTTGCCTCCTGTTGAGATAAAGAAGAGCTACCTCCTTTGCTCATATGCAAGATGCAACCCTTGAAGTAGAGTCCAATATTCTAGCAGTTGACAAACTTAGGAGTAACGAATGATAGAGACAGAAGAAAAGGCAAGTCTAAAGCTTCAACCTCTTGTTCCTCTGCTTCCCACCCTCAGGTTGATGAGTTGAATAAATTGGTTAAATCACTTTCTGCAGAAATGAAGAAATTGAAATTTGAAGGGAAACAGGGCTATAAGAGCACTCAAAATACTGATAACAGGCTAGAAGACCAAATAACACCCCTCAGATCATCCAGGGAGATCAAAGAAATAGGGATGATAAAAATATCCAGACCTCTCTCTAGAATAATCTAGTTACTGATGAAGGAGAGGAAGAATGTGCAAATCCTGAAATCCATTGCCTAGGTGACACCTCTTCATTTCCTCATTTAACTCGTTTCGCATATGAAGAGTCCCTCATGGATAACCAGCTAAATGAGATGACCAAAGGAGAGATGACCAGTAGCTAACCAAATAGATATAACCTCAAGTCCAAAAAGAAGGAGTGAAAGCCTGACATTCCTAAGCAGCCTACTAGAACAAAGCATCATGTGTTAAGGCTGTGGCAGTTAGCAGCAAAGAAAAGGAGACACAGAACCCCCAAGCAGTGATCAAGAACCCTGTCCCAGAGGTGAAGGAGATTTTGAAGCCTCCCTCTTCTTTAATCTTTGAGAATGAGATCCAAAAGATTAAAATTCATGTGCCTTTCTTAGAGCTAGTTAAAAATGAGGATTTCAAGAAGTACCTCTCCAAAGTGCTACAACTTGAGCCTTCATCTCATTCCACTAATTCACTCAACCTCCAAGATGAAAAGCCTATTGTCATAATGGGACCTTTGGTTGAGGATAAAGATGATTCCTCCCCTCCTTTCTATACATCATTTCACATCCATGATAAGGTGCTGCACAACTACTTGATGGATTCAGGGGCATCTCACAATCTCATGCCTAAGATTATCATGGAGGAGCTCGGGTTGGAGGTAACAAGGACTTATCATGACATGTACTCATTTGATTCTAGGAATGTGAAGTGCCTCAGGGTTATTAAAGACTTGGTTGTGTCTTTGTTCCAGTTTCCAATGACGAGTGTGGTCATGGATATCGTAGTGGTTGATGTCCCCCCTAAGTTTGGGATGTTGTTGTCTAGATCTTGGATAAAAAGACTCGAGGGAACCTTGTCAATGGATCTTTCATATGCCACTATTCTTGTGTTTTGAGGAGAACAAATAAGGCTTTATAGGGAAGCACAACTTTCTTACATCATCAGTGATGAAGCAAATCCAACCAACCACCCCATTTTTGTAGTAGACATCGATCTAGGAACCAATATGATACAAATCATTGATGGTCCTCAAACAACCATTGAAATAATAAAGCAGCTCATCACCACTTGTGAAGACCCTCCTTCCAATGCCTCTATTTGGAAAATGTTTTTTGATGGAGCCTCTTCCAAAGAAGGCGTTGGAGCTGGGGTAGTTTTCATTTCCCCTACCCAAGAGACCATATGTCTGTCTTATAAGATTGAATTTGAAACTATCAACATTGTGGCAGAATATGAAGCTCTTGTTTTGGGTCTGAGAATTGCCAAAGACATGAAGATTGAGGAGCTGGCGGTATTTGGGGATGTTGAGTTGATAGTACATCAGGTCAAAAATATGTATTGGGATAAGCACCCTAGGTTAAGGGCCTACAGAAATGAAGTGTGGGATCTTTTTTAATGTTTCTTCTTGGCTTTTAATATCTCATTTGTTCCAAGAGAGAAGAAATCTATGGAAAATTCATTGGATGTCTTAGCAAGCCATTTCAAGGTCCCCTTACCCCCAAAGCTCAAGTATGAGGTGAAAGTAAAATATAAACCCTCTATTCCTGACAATGTCAAACATTGGAAGGTTTTTGAGGACGATCTTGAGATAAAAAAGTTTCTTGAGACTGCAGATGAATTCTCTGATTTTCATATTGATCGGGATCAAGATGCTGAAGAAAGCCCCCATGCTGATGCTTTCATGAATAAAATTGTGGACCATCATATTGTTCAATTGCCTAGTAACCATATTTCGAAGGGACTAGCCCCCTTGGAAAGACTGTTTGACAATAATGATGTAGTTGTGAAGGTTAAAGGTTCAATTGAAGAGGCATATGTGACTGAATGCAATTTAGGAACATAGGAGGATCCCATGTTTGTCAAATTGTCTCGCAGTTTGTCGAAGGAGAAAAGGGTTGAGTATGTCAAGATTTTGAGGGAATTTGCTGATGTTTTTGCTTGGAAATATGAAGACTTAAGAACATATGACACAGACATCATGAAGCACAAAATCCCTTTGAAAGAAGACACCAAACCTTTCAGGCAGAAACTTAGACATATAAACCCCATGTTGCTGCCTATTATGGAAAGGGAAGTAAAAAAGTTGTTGGATGCCCAGATCATCATCCCCTTGAGATTTTCATAATGGGTGGCTAATTTGGTGCCTGTAAGGAAGAAGAATGGAGAAATCACGTTATGTGTTGATTTCAGAAATTTGAACAGGAGCTCCAAAAAGGATAACTACCCCTTGCCAAAGATGGAGCACATTTTGCAGAGAGTGACTGGCTCATCTAGGATGTCCATGATTGATGGTTTTTCTGGCTACAATCACATCTTTGTCTTGCCTGAAGATAGAGAAAAGACAACCTTCACTACTCCTTGGGGCACATTCGTGTACGATAAAATGCCCTTTGGATTGA
Organism: Picea mariana; assembly: GCA_032191745.1. Classification (NCBI taxonomy): domain Eukaryota; kingdom Viridiplantae; phylum Streptophyta; class Pinopsida; order Pinales; family Pinaceae; genus Picea; species Picea mariana. The sequence goes on along the minus strand of JASDQU010736999.1, from coordinate 60,576 downwards.
TGAATGCAGGAGCAACTTTCTAGCGAGCCATGGACATTGCCTTCATTGGGGAGAAGGAAAAATTTGTACATTATTCTCAAGATCTAGTAAAAAACATTGTCATCATTTGAGGAGATTTTTCCTGAAGTGCAAAAAATTTGGTCTCTCCCTCAATCCAAAGAATTCTTTGTTTGCTATGAGGGAGGGAAAATAATTGGGGCATATTGTGTCAGCAAAAAGGGTAAGAATTGATCCAAGCAGAGTAGAGGCCATCCAAACCTTATCTTTTCCCATATCTAAGAAAGAAGTTCAGTCTTTCTTGGGTAAAATCAACTTTCTGAGGAGGTTCATTTCTAATTTTGTTGAGTTGGTTTAGCACATTACAGCCATACTTAGGAAGAGGAACGAAGTGAAATGGACTGCTGAGTCTAGAAATTATTTCGAACAGATTAAGAGGGATTTGACTGAGGCACCTGTGCTCATCAGCCCTGACTATTCTAAATAATTTATGATATTTTCTTTTGCCTTAGCTGATACATTAGCTCTTGTTTTACTACATAGAAATACAGAGGGGTTAGAGCAACCTATTTCCTTTTTCAGCAGAGCACTCAGGGATGCAGAAACAAGGTATGATCTCATGGAGAAGCAAGCATATGCTTTGGTCAAAGCCCTCAAGGCTTTCAGAATCTACATTCTGCACTAAAAAATCATTGCATATGTTCCCTCAACCTCAGTAAAAGAAATATTGATCCAGCCTGATATAGATGGGAAGAGAAGCAAATGGATGGCCAAAATCCTGGAGTTTGACCTAGAAATAAAACCCACCAAGATGGTGAAAGGTCAAGGTTTACCCATGACGTTGGCTGAATCAAACTGCAAGGCTTTAGGGGTAAATTTTATGAACATAAATTCAGAAAATCAGCAAACTGAGATTGCTGATAAAGACTCTCATATCAGCCTCAACTTAGTAGAATGCACCTGGTATAAAGACATCATATATTTTTTGCAGAAGTTAAGGCCTCCTGATGGTTTGGAAAAAAACAAGGCAAGAGATTTTAAGCTCAAATCAATCAAATATTGTCTCATCGATCAAGTTTTGTACTGGAAGGACCCTTTGGGAGTTCTATTACGATGTCTAGACCCATAGGAGGCCCAAAAAGCCATATCAGATTTTCATGAAAACTTATGTGGGGGACATCATTTCTGGAGGACCACAAATTACAAGATCCTCAGAGCTGGGTGTTTATGGCCCATCCTTTTTACTGATGTTTATGCAAATATTAGAGCGTGCGTCAAATGTCAAAAGTTCGTTGGAAGGCAGCAACTCAAATCTTTGCCTTTGAAACCTGTAATGGTTTCTGGACCTTTTCAGCAGTGGGGTCTTGACTTCATTAGAGAGATCCACCCAGCCTCAAGTGGCCAACACAGGTGGATTTTAACTACCACTGATTATTTTACCAAATGGATAGAAGCCACCCCTACAAGGAGTGCCTCTCACAAGGTGATCATTAGCTTCCTTGAAGATATCATGTCCAAATTTGGTTGTCCAAGCAAGATTGTCACAGACAATGTTGCCTCTTTCAGAGCTAAACCATTAATCAAGTTATGTGAGTAGTATGGAATTGCATTAATCCAGTCTACTCCCTACTACCCTCATGGAAACGATTTAGCAGAATCCTCCAACAAGAGCCTCATAAAGATCATCAAGAAATTGTTAGAAGATAACAAGAAAGCTTGGGAATCAAAGCTGAAATTTGCATTATGGGCTGATAGGGTCACAACAAAGAGGTCACTGGGTGTTTCCCCTTTTCAACTAGTGTATGGGGTGGAAGCCATTTTTCCTGTCCAGCTTGCCTTGCCTGCGACAAAATTCCTCCAGGACCACCAAGGAGAACCCGATGATATGATTAGAAGGATACAACAGTTGGTGGAAGTGCAACAGACCATGGAGCAGCTACTTGATAAAGGTCATGATCACCAATAGAAAATAAAATAGGCCTTTGACAAGAGGGCAAGCAAGGAGCATTTTCAGCTAGGAGATCAGGTGCTTAAGTGGGACACCCCCAAGTAGGACAAAGGCAAACATGGAAAATTTGAAGCCTTATGGACTGGTCTGTTCAAGATTTCTGAAGTATTTTCGAATAGCACCTATAAGTTGCAGAGCTTGGAGGACTCTGAAGTTTTGAGCAGCCCTGCCAATGGGAATTTTCTAAAAAAATATTGTGTTTAAGCCATGATTGGCTTTCCACCATTGTAATTACCATTTCCTTTCATTTTCTGTTTAAATAAGAGACTCCATAACCCAAAGCTAAGGCACTGGAACTGCGCGTTCTTGGCAGCTCATAGAGAGCGTGCCATCCCCTGTGGAGCCAAATGTTATCACATATAGTTGTTCAAGTTTGCAGGTGATAGCCATCAGCGCACAAAGCAGGCAAAGGCAATTACAATGGCATCTTTTTTTGAGAATTTTCGAACTGGCATTACCTCCAAACGCAGATGGAAGGAATCCAAGGTTAGCGGGCGGATAAAAGTTTGGCAGGGGTGCTAAAAGTAGTTGACGCGCCCAGATCTCAGCTCCCCTATAGATCAACGGTCGCTAATCATATCGGGGCCGCAACATGCACGAACGTTAAAATCCGAAGGGCGGGCTGATATCGAAACCGTGGTTTTGTGGGGAGGCGACGTGTCGACATGAGGTGCATATCGGGCCCGATAGTGGTGAAGGTCTAAACCACTATTCACGGCCCCGATATACACATGCGCCTATAGCGCCCTATCCCGGGTCAACAAGTGGTCGCCCGATAGTTGTCCCATCACACTCCAATCCCAAGGGGTGGTCAACCAATAAGCGAGGGTTGACGTCCATGACCTTAGCATCCAATCCAATTGCGACAAGTGGTCTTTTATGGATCGTTCGTCTCGTCGCGCTCTAATCCCAATGAAGATTCAATTAATGAGGCAAGAGATGGTAGCTGAAACCTCAGCTCAGCCCATAAATAGAAGGCTCGATAGTTATGGCTGAGGAGGTCGGACTGTCAGCGGGGTACAACGATGGTCAGTTTCTGCAAGTCCTCGTTGATCTGGGTTTGCGTCTGACAAAGGGAAGCATGCCTAGTCTGACAGAGAATTGTTCAGACGCAAAGCTTTGAATGGCATTGCCAGGTCACACTCCTGGCAGTACTGGGTTGGTCTAAGTATAAATAGACCAGCTTGATATTTTGTTAGGGTCGTCAAATGGTTGAGCAGAGCTCCCTATTTTGTAATATTTTGATGCCTGAGTTCTTCTCTGGTTATGTATCAAACTTGAGGTTTTCACATTAATAGAAGTCAACTTCTCTCATCTCTTTGTAAAAACTGTGCTAAAACACTCGGGCATGGAGGATCTAGTCGAGGGTTGTAGCTCTATTGTAATGTAGGTTTGATTACAGTATTTTTGTGACCAGTTTTAGTCAGCTTCCTTGTTGTCTTATTTCCCCTTATGTTGAAAGGCTCAGGCATGGAGGATCCAGTCGAGTTGTTGTAGTTGCATGATAATGTAGGTTTGATTATTATGCTGCTATGTCATATTTCAATATCTGAATCTTGAGTTCAAGAATGCTCTTGAGCCTGAGTTTTTCTTCACCAAGCCACTTGAAAGTCAGATGCCCGCAACAGACTTGTTCACCTCTGTCACTAAGTCTTCCTTCTACTCATACTTAAACTCAAATCACTGACTGAAGTTAATGAGGCCCTCACATCCTTGTGCATTTCTTGTCCAGTTTCTGTATTAAAATCATTCTTGTACTAGGTTTTGTCCTTTTGACCTCCATTCATAAAACCAACATCCACCAAACATTCTAAATGGTATTGGACTTATCCTCTCGCAATCTGAGGGTGACTCTCAGTGCTAACAACTTCAAAGAGAATTTTGAACCCATAACCTCTCAATTTTAAGGGCTTTTATGTTTAACTTAAAGATCAATTCAGTTAATCCACTAAAACATTTTAAGTTTGTATTTACTTGCAAATTTGAAGTTTAATTTATGAGGAAGAGTGAAAACAATGTTTAGAATTTAAAATTTATGGGAATAATGGAATGGAAGTAGTATTTAGTTTAGACTTCATTGATAAAGCAATGCTAATGAAGTTTTATAAGCCAATAATTGATAATTATTTTAGTTCGGAATGTTAAAAGATTAAATTAGGAATCCATTAAAAGTACATAAATTCTTTTTTTTTTGTTTAATTTATTTTTTATTATTTATTATTTTGCGTTGATTTATTGATTTTTTCCCAAATCTTGGGTTTTGAGTAATATTTGGATACATATTTAATATAGATTTCTAGTATAAATATAAGATAGATATGTTTGATATAAAATTTCATTAGATTTTAGACAAATATTTTGAAAAAAAAATGTGATTTTTATTTACTAACTTATTTTTTAATGAAATTTTAGTTTTGTCCCTTTATTAACTTATTTTTAATAAAGCTAGATTTTTTCATAATTTATCTTTCATTTTATTTTTGACAGAGGGAATAAATCTTAATAGAATATATAATGATTCTATTTTTCCAAGTTGGAAATGAATGAATAAAAGTTGAGAAAAAAAAATAAAAAATCTCAAAAACCTTTTGTATATATATCATTTCATTCAAAAGTGTTTTATATTGAACATTATATATCTCAACATATAAAGCATTAAATGCTCTTATGTAGGGTGTATATTGTTTGCAACTTATTAACGGAACCAAAAAAACAAGTGTATGTTCATCATAAAATTACACAGTACTATGTATCGACCCTAAATGTTCACCCAATGGACTTTTTCATGGCTTCAACACTCCCTTAAAAAACAATGCTTCGTATTTAACTACTAACAACTAACCATGATGTTACACTAATACATTGTTGGTGCAATATATATATAATCTATTTGTTCCCTTTAAAAAAATAAAATATTATCTCTTCTCATGAATAATTTAGAAAATAACATAGTTCAAATTTCATTTGTTGTCATGATCTCACTTATATAGCTAGCTTAGCTTTGTAAGTGTGTAGATCTTCTCTTGTTTAGATATGAGTTGGAAAACAACAAACTTTCTAATCGCTTATTGTCTTTAAAAAACAAAGTAACATTCTCTTGAATGTGTGCATGCATTGTCATTGTAGTTTATATATATATGCAGAGGTAACTTTTAACTTTTTTTTTCCATAGAAAATTACACTTTATATTTATATTATAAATATAAATTGATCGCTTACAATATGCCCATACTTACTTGTGTCAAAAAGACCATAAGTAATGTCAATATTCCCTATTACATCACATAGAGAAGACCCCCAGGTCATAAAAACAAACTACATATCACATCAGAAGATAAACTTTTTGATCCCCCATAAGTCACTGGTTGTTCACAAGACATCCAAAATCAAGTGTTCAAAACAACAAATCCCATTAATCATCCCAAAAAAGAAAGGTTGAGCAGCCTCCAACTAAAAGCAAAAAGGGACTAATAAATATCAAGAAAATGGAGGGGCCCCTCATGCTCCTCTGCACATTGGTAGCAAATAAGCTTCCCGGGATCCCTTGTGAGTACCTATTTTGATAGACTATCTGCCACTTTATTTTCATTTCTATAGACATGAGCAAAGGATAATGATCAATTAATATAGCGATACAATCCATCCAACAGTCCAATGTAATGACCTGTAGTCGCCCCTTTCCCCTCAACCAGTCAATAATGATCTTTGAGTCTCCCATAACATGTAGCTCCTAGATATAAAGTCGGGAATCCAATGAAAGCAAGGCCCAAACTCCAAGCAATTCGACTTTGGTATTGGTACCAGGCCCACGGTTAGGAATCCGTTTGTAACTACACTACTCACTGGTCCTTATGACTCCCCCCGCACCACTGTTCAGACCTATAGATGATGTCGCTCCATCGAACCAACCAACCGTGCCTCCCACCACCGGATGTGAAAACCCCAATCTCCGAGCAGGTACTTTCGGAGTATGATTGTATTCCTGCAAAGATAATAGAGATCTATGAATCACATTATGTACCCTGGAGGTGATATCTTCAAAGACCGCATAATTGCGTTCCCTCCATAATGACAAACATATGAGAGCTGGAGGAGTAGGCAAATGAAAATTTCGGTCTTTCCACTGTTTGAAAAAGTCCACCAGATTACTCCCATCCCAAACTCCAGAATAGTTTTAATACATTCTTATCTTGTTCCATACTTCCATCGTAAAGGCACATTCCATAAAAAGGTGTTGAGTCGATTCTGCATCCTTCATACATAACTTACAAATACTTGGACCTGTAAATCCTCTACGTTGGAGGATCTCCCACGTAAGTATTTTATTTTCCACCAACAACCAGATGAAAAGCTTGATTTTCAGCGAACAATCCCAAGACCATAAGGCCTTTCTCCAGCCTCCTATCTTATAATTCCACTTCAAATTTTCTTATGCCAAGTAGACATTCTTTACTGTAACCTATCTTGACAAGTCTCCCCTTGTCCATTTTAAAGAGTCTGGCTTCTCTTGTAGAATAACTCCATTATTTGTAAGATCACGTCGATAGGCATTCCATTCTTCCTTTAGATGCCCGAACAATTCCAAATCCACGCTAGTAAGCCAATTGGAAATGATCATACCCACTTGTGTTGCATCTTGAGCGTGGAATAGGTAGTACACACCTTTCCTATTAATCACTTCAATCAACTCCTCCGGCAGTAATGTCGATTGTCCCATCCCCAAAATACAATCTTTTCCAATCAGGATTAAATGTCCATTCCCCAGACTCCATGCAATCCAATGCAAAAGGAGATGGAGAGATTTTAATAAGTATCTCTAGGCCTGAGAGCCTTTTTCCTTTGTGATGTCTACCGTTCGTAGCCAACGAGTAACTAAAACAAATGGTAGATACTTGTCCTTTAGCACCCGATTCCATAAACCCTCCTTCATAAGGGCCCTCTAAAGACTGTTAGCTGCCAAAGCTCTACTGAAATCTATCAAGTTCCTCAACCCCCAACCCCCATAGTGCTTTGGTCTAGTTATCAATTGCCAATTGCAGAGATGTATACTATTCTTTTTTCGGCATCCCGACCAAAGGAAGCTAAAAACCAGTTGATGGATTTTAAGGAAAATCGTCGATGGCAGATTTGCCAATGCCAACCAGTAGACAAGATGACTCTCCATGACGGATTTGATCAAAATCAATCGCCCCCCTAAAGACAACTACCGATTGCACCAATGATTGATCTTCTTTTCATATTTTTCTATAAGCCAATGCCAATCTTCCTGTCTATACCTGTCAATCTTAAGGGAAAAAACAAGATATATGAACCCCTCTGAGAGATCTTGAAAGTTATATGGAAGTAATAATTTTAGAGAATCATGGACAAGATGATTAACACCATACTGAAATAAGGTGGTTTTATGAGGATTTACCTGTAAACCTGAAGCATAACAGAAATTTTTCAAAACTCTGCTGATCTCCTTCCATTCGGCTAATGAGTCATTTGTCATAGTAAGAATATCATCTACGAAAAGTAAGTGTGGAATCTGGATGAGTCTAGAAACCTTAATGCCAATCAAGCTTCCTTCCCCTTAGCTTCTTTTTAATGCCAAGCTCAAACCTTCCATAATGAGTATGAAAAGCAAGGGCAACAGAGGGCATACCTGTCTGAGCCCTCTCTCGCTGCTAAAAAACTTTGTAGGCTCTCCATTTATAAGAATCACATAAGTTGTTGACATGAAACAACCCATGATCCAGTTGGTCGTCATCCTCCCAAAACCACATTGTAGTAAAACCAACCTGAGATAATCCCAACTAATGCAATCGTATGCTTTCTTCAAGTCGATTTTGAGGATTAATGCCTTCAAATTTTTTTCCTTGATACTATGGAGACACTCCTGGGCCATCCTGNCTTCCTTTCAGGAAGCCAAATTGCTCCTCATATAATGTATGAGACAAGATCGGTCTTATTCTCTTGGCGATAATATTTGATATAATCTTGTAGCAAATATTGCACAAGGCAATCGGATGAAAATCGCCAAAAGTTATCGGTCCATTTACCTTCGGAATCAAAGTAATGAAGGTTGAATTCATGGACCTGATCACCTCCCCTGTAATGCGTGATTCTTCCACCGCATCCAGTAAATCCTTTACAACCAAATCAAAGTTATGAATGAAAAATTCAACAGTCCACCCATTCGGGCCTAGACTCTTTTCTTTCATAAAAAAATTTAGGACACAAAAAACTTCCTCCTTTGTAACATGTTTTTCTAAATTTTGTACATCCTCCTCTAATATCATTCTAGGATACAGTCTCACTACCTCTACCTGATCCACAATTCTGTTCTCAGCCGAAGCTTGGTAGAATAATCTGAAGAAGCGCATCACTTCAGACTTAATAGCCTCCTGCCCATGATGAAATTTCCCCTGATCATCCTTGATTTCCCACAAGTGTTTTTTATTTCGTCTTGAGCTAGCAAAGTGGTGAAAATACTTTGTATTTTTGTCACCATTATGGATCCATGTAGCTCTATTTTTCAACCACCAACGTGCCTCCTCGTCCATCAATAATTTGTTTCAGTCCGATTCAAGAGATTTTAGATGAGATCCTAGATTCATATTGAAGTCATTTTCCCAACTCTGTTTTGTCAGTTGTTCTATCTCATCTTTTAGGGCAGCAAGGGCTCTATTTTCTTTTAATTTCTTCTTTGCTAACCAAATCTTAGTACGAGCCTTTAGTTTGGTTAACTTCTGTGAAAGTCTCCTTTGTGCTCCAGCCAAACTGCAGAACTGTGTATCGCCCCATACCGACTGAACTAAATCCCAAATGACTCTTCCATAAAACAAGCATGGTTAAATTTAAAAGGGTAAGCAACTGAATTATATCCATGGTCCAATTGAAATATCACAATGGTGTGATCCGAGATATAAGGGTGTACAACCCATGATCTAAACCTTGATGTATCATCCAGTAAGCCTTCATCCACATAAACTTTGTCCAATCTTTTTTGAATGCAATGTGCCCCACCTCTTCCGTTGCATCATGTAGGCATTAATACCGAAGGTTGTACATCCACCATATGATTTCTCTGAAATAGGTCTCTGGAGAAACTAGCCAATGGATCGGGTAGTGCTTCCACACCCCACACTTCATCAATACTTGTTATAAAATTTAAATCACCTACCATAATGAGATCATCCTGTGCTAGTAAACCCTTTGACTCTACCTGTTCCCAGAACTGTGTTCTACCGGAGCAAGGAACATAAGCATTTTTAAAACTAATCCTGATTTTGTCAAGTAAATGATAACCTGTCAACAAAATACCACAAGCACTTAGGAATGGATTTAGCTCAAATATAATGGGATTCCAAGCAACCAGAAGTCCTCCCGACTTCCCAACCGCACTAATACTCCAAGAGGGGAAAAGTGAAAACATAAAATTCCTGGCCTTCAACTCATCCACTAAAGTTTCATGAAAAAAAACTATGTCTGGCTTTGTACTACTCAACAATCTACGTAAAGAAAGCAGTTTATGGGGACTGCCTACCCCTCTGACATTCAGGGATAAGAGGATCATGATTTAGTCGTTGTAAGGGCTTTCATGCCTCTAAGCACCCCTATGTCAGGTGAAGAAACCGAGTGGAGTTCATTAGCCGAAGACTGGTCAGATTTCTTTCGAGCACTCCTAGTTCTTGATAGGAGAAAGTTCCATACCTAAGTCCCTGGACCAGGCTAAGGCTTTTCCTTTTTGCTCCCCCTTACCAGTCGTTAAGCACCCAAAGATACATTGATTTTGATGGACCTCCTGTCCTTGATAAGTGGTGAGGGGAATGGGACTGTCAGAGTCTTTAAAGGAAGGAATCAAGGAAGTCTATCACGTCTTCTAGACTCAATACTATCTCTGATTGAGTATGAGAGATAACAGTACTCTCCACACGGGGAAGAGGCTCTGATAGAGCAGGTAAAAAGAGGTTGTATCCACTATAGGAGGAGAACTAGCTAACATATCTGGATCAGATAATGAGCCTCCTAAAATTGTAGTATCCTTAGTAGTGCTATTGACTTCTACAGTAGCAGCCTCCGCCAAAACAGAATTCTTCAAAAATTCACGTTTCCATGCAAAAAGTTTAAAATAGAAGTTAGGACAAAAGGACCTCAACTTACCGATTAGGGATCCCGAAAGGTCGCCCCCTGAGTCCTCTACGCCTCCAAAAAATAGGCACCCATTGCCTCTGGTTTCTCTTCAGACATATACAAGTTCATAGCTGGATTTTCCCCTGCTTTATCATCTACTTCGTCACCAACCCAATTTGAGCAACCTCTTCGTAGATGACCAGTCCACCGACAATGTGTACAGCAAAAAGGTATACCCTGGTAATCCAGACATTGTACCGATACCTGACCCCTCCATTCAAGTTCCAACATATCCATCAAACCTGTTGTTACATCTATGTCCACTAAAACCCGGGCCATGCGCTTATCCGGTGAATGTAAACCAAAGTCATCTACTTTAAGAAATCGACCAAGAATGTTCCCTGTAGCAGTCATAGCCTTTAAGTTCCACAAGTTAAGTGATAAACCTGGGAGTAATACCCACACATGTCGATGGCTGAAATAGTCCGTTGCAGGGTCAAAACCCATCCTCCATCTCTTCATAATGAGACTTCCACCTTCAAAGTCCCATAATATATTTAGAATAAGTTCAACATATTCGGGAGCTTTAAAAACTAAACCAAACCACCCATATGGCAGATTTAAGAACTCCGACACATATCCAAGGATAGGAAACCAGTTAATATGCATCCACTCTGCAAATGATAGTTTGCTTCTGGTCTTGTAGGCAAAATGCCCAACTAGAACACAGAGGGAGAGTCGGCACGTTTCCTCCAAGCCGACATCCATACCGATAACCAGACGTCTTCTCTGTCTTTTTGGTTTCCAAGCCCTTACAACCTTTTTTTTGTGTATGTCCTTAACTCTCAAATGCTCACGATTGGTATTTACAGGGTTACTAGCCAGCTTATGAATAATCGGAGTAAAGCCTGGATTAATCTTAGTATCTGAAACTGCACCGGAGCTCCTCTGTAATAGTCCCAAACTCACACCATAATCGGAAAGGTTCAAGTTCATATCCTTTCCAACTTCAAGAATGCTCGTATCTACCACCCTTGGGTATTCCAACGAGGAAGGATGTTGTGCATTAACTGCTTGTGTTAATGTAGCATTTAAGATGCCCCCACCACCTTCTTTATTACTCAAAGCATCTACTGTTTTAAATAAGCTTGCTCATTCCCATTCAACCTCGTCTACAGCACCCATAAGCGCACTAGCTTCCAAAGCCATAACTCTAATTCTATCCACCCAATCAGAAGTCGCTTCCTAGACCAAAACAAGTCAGAGAAACCGTTGATGTATGACTCCTGGAACTTCGCCTAAGAAATAGTATATAAGACACAATAAAAAATGATGGAACCCTTATTACTCCCCTCCCCAAACTTCTATAACTGAGTCAAGTGTCCTCCAACCACTACACAATAACTAATGTGCTTTCTCCCCTAACTAAACTAAAAGAAACTTCCGGGCCAGAATCCAAACTAGACCTTCTTCCCAAAAAGCCTCCATCATGGCCAAGACTCCAAGGCAAACCCTGCAATAACTACTTATCAGTTTCTAGATATAGTAATCCGCCAATAGAGCTTCAAATGGAAGTTCAAATTATTACTATATCTGTTCATGCTCCACCTCCACGTACACGAAAATCCCATTACTCATCGGCCAACCTAAACTGTGTGAAGTTGGACCATGTAACTTTTAACTTACATCTTACCATTGTTGAATATCCTTATTTTCCATTTTTGCATTTGTTATATTCCAAAATCATGAGACCTAAGTTTTGTTTATTTTGTTTGTGGTTAATTTCTACATGGATGCTTTTCTTTATTTTGTTTGTGGTTAATTTTTACATGGTTAACAAATCAATTATGTAAGAAAAATCACTTCCTTGTGGGCATAATTATTGTGCATTATTTTGTCAAATCAATTATGCAAGAGAAATCACATTTTCTTGTAGGCATAATTATTGTGCATTATTTCTATTTAACAATTTGATTATGAAGAAAATTTCAACCTACATTAAGCACTTTTTTAAGAGTTGTAAATTAGATTGGGTGAAACATAATCAAATTGCAACCTAGATTAAGCACTTTTTTTAAGAGTTGTATATTAGATTGGGTGAAATTGAGATTTTTAATAATAATTTAAAAAAAAATGATATTTTTTTGGAATTATTTTTTATTTTGTGTTTAATCTATATAGCATAATTGGGTAGTGAAATGTGGTGAGCGCTAATGCTTTGTGTTCTCAACAAAACATGCATGCATTGAAGTATATATAATAATCTAATTTTAAGGTCCAGACCAAGCGAGACACCAAATTGATGTATGAGACTCCCTTATTTGTGGGACAAGGAACCCTTCCACCTAATGATTTGACCAATAAAATCTACGAAAGTGAATTTATAAAATCATGAAAATTAATAATTCATCAAAATGACTTGACATTTGAAATTAAATCAAATAACTATCATTATAATCTAAAAACATATTCAACATTTGGAAGTAAAATATGTTATTTTTAGTTATAGTTTGAGATTTGTTTACAAAATTATGTATGGAGATGAATGTAATATAAATAAAATTGACCTTACTTAAATTTAGACTATGCAATAATTAGCTTGCACGTATTCCTTTTTGTTGTGGGTCTCCACGAGGACGATCTCCAAGTGATTGAGATTTCGTATTTCGAAAGTTGATGCCAACTAAGGAAAAAAAATTCACATAAAAGCATATATTAATTCGTATTATAATAATGGGTTATCAATTTAATTTATTATTATTAGTTTAAAAGAAAAAATTGTAAATTTTTTACTTCCTCTTTATTTAGAGATAGTAAATGATAATCATAGTCAATGTTGATTATTTAACTTTAAAGAGAATTTCAAACTCATAGCCTCTCAATTTTAAGAGCTTTTATATTTAACTAAAAAAAATTAATTAAGCTAATTTATTAAAACATTTTAAGTTTGTATTCAAACTCATAGCCTCTCAATTTTAAGAGCTTTTATATTTAACTAAAAAAAAATAATTAAGTTAATTTATTAAAACATTTTAAGTTTGTATTTATTTGTGTATTTGAATTTTAATTTATGAGATTTTAAGGGCTTTTATGTTTAACTTAAAAATTGATTGAGATAATCTACTAAAACATTTAAGTTTGTATTTATTTGTGAATTTGAATTTGAATTTTATGAAGAAAAGTGAAAACAATGTTTAGAATTTAAAGTTTAGTATTTAGTTTATACTTCATTAATAGAGTAATGCTAGTAAAGTTTTATAAGCCAATAGTTGATTATTGTTTTAATTAGGAATGTTAAAAGATTAAATTAGAAATCCATTAAAAGTAAATAAATTCATTTTTTTGTTTATATTTATTATTTTGCTTTGATTTATTGATTTTTTCCCAAATTTTAGGTTTTGAATCATTTTTTATACATTTTTAATATAATTTTTTGGTATAAATATAGGATTTATATGTTTGATATAAATTCTCATTAGATTTTAGATAAATCTTTCCAAAAAAAAATGTATTTTCTATTTATTAATTTTATTTTATTTTTAATGAAATTCTAGTTTTGTTCACTTGTTAACTTACTTTTAATAGAGTTAGATTTTTGCATAATTTATTTTTCATTTTATTTTTGAAAAGGAAACAAATCTTAATAGAATACATAATGATTCTATTTTTCAAAGTTGAAAATGAATGAATAAAGATTGAGAAAAAAAAAAACAATTTTTTTCTCAAAAACTTTTTGCAGAAATCCAATTACTTAAATTGATGACTTTTCAAAATTGGAAATGAATGAACAAAAATATAAACCTTTTTTACAAAGAAAAACTGACAGAAAAACCCAACAAATACTTCCCCACATTCATAGATAACATCCTTAATAAATTTTGTCGACTAATACGTTGACTTTTGCTAAAAACACTTTCAACACTAAAACTCTAGAAAATGTTGTGTTATAAACCTGAAAGCTATAATAATTTTCTATCCCCTCTCTAGTTATAAACATGCCTTTCACTGAGGATTGCCATGGCTGCTCAAAAACACAGAGATAGAGAATCTGGCTGATCAACACTCCCAACTGTGAACTA
>JASDQU010736998.1:113875-129522 GCA_032191745.1 Picea mariana | reverse complement strand
GCGGACGTCACGGATGAAGATAAACAGTGTTGACAAAGTGTCCTCAGACACATAATTTTATTAATAAGGAAAACACGATTACAATTTGAAGTGAGAACTCATAATCTACTCCTTAACCTCACTTGAAGAAGGAGCTAGTTTATATAGATTAACTCTAAACTAAAAACTAGGAGAAAAACCAATCACATGAGTATGATAGGCATCCTTTACATATAAGCTAGGTGTCCTTATCCTAACAAACTAGAATAAATTAATTTCTAAAAACATTTATACTAGAAAATGCTTAGACTATAGAACTTTAGGATTATGAGGCTAACAATCCCCCCTTTAATCCGAAAGTTCATTTTTACAAATACCAATATCATCTATGAACTTACTGAACTTTATTCTACCAAGAGGTTTGGTAAAAATATCTAAAGTTTGATCTTCAGATGGACATAACTGAGGCTTGATGATGTCTTTGATGATGAGCGATTAGATGAAGTGGTACTTGTTGTCGACATGTTTAGTCTTTGAATGAAATACTGGATTCTTGGCCATCTTTATTGTTGACTGATTGTCGATCGATAAGGTAGTTGGTGATTTTTGAGTTTTACCAAGATCTTTTAAAATTATGCGTAGCCATACAATCTCACATGCTGCTTCCCAAGCCGATATGTACTCTGCCTCTGTTGAAGAATTGTCAATTGTTGTCTTCTTTTTACAATTCCAAGATACTATTGTTGAACCCATATTCATTAAATAACCTGAAGTGGATGTTCTATCATCAATGTCACCTGCAAAATCAACATCTGAATTATATCCAACAAGTGTAAAATTTTTGTTCCTTTTGTAGAGAAGACCAAAGTCTTTTGTACCCTGAATGTATCTTAGTACCCTTTTTGTTGAATTCCAGTGAATTTCCCTTGGTTCCTTCATAAACCTTGAAAGTATACTGACTAAATATGACAAATTTGGTTGAGTATTTGTCAAATAAATGAGACTTCCAACCAATTTCTTGTACTTTGTACTGTTTACCAATTCCCCCCCTTCAAATTTTGAAAGTTTCAATTTTTGCTCCATGGGGGTAAGAGAAGGTTTACAATCTTCCTTGCCAAGTTTCTTTAACAATTCAATGGCATACTTAGTTTGACTAAGAAATATTTGGTTAGGATGTTGATATAATTTAACTCCAAGATAATAATGAAGTGTGACTAAATCAATCATTTTGAACCCTGCTTTAAGTTCTTCCTTAATCTATTTGATGTGAGCTTCATTATTTCTTGTTATGATTAAGTCATCAACATAGAGTACAAGTATCACCATGTGCTTATATTGCATTCGAAAATACAATGTATCATCTGATTCACTTCGTTGAAAACCCACCTTTCGCAGGTACTCATGCATTTTTGCATACCAAGCTCGTGGATCTTGTTTCAAACCATATAAAGCCTTCACAAGTTTGCAAAATTTATGTTCTTGTCCTTTAGCTCCAAAACCTTGTGGTTGATTCATGAAAATATCTTCCTTTAGATATCCATTCAGGAAGGAAATTTTGACATCCATTTGATGTAATTTCCAACCATTATGTGCAGCCAAATTGCTAACCATTCTGATAGTATTCCATTTAGTTGTGGGTACAAGAGTTTCTTCATAATCGATTCCTTCATGTTGAGAAAAACCTTTGGAAAAAAGTCTTTCTTTTTACTTGTCAATTTTACCATTGGGCTTGTACTTTACTCGATAAACCCATTTACAACTGATGGGATTAACATCATGTGGACAATCAACTAAGTTCCAAGTCCCATTTGCAAGTACTGAATCATATTCATTAATCATTACTTCTTGCCATTCTTTATGTCCAACTGCTTCAACAAAAGAAGTAGGTTCAGTGGAAGCATGAGAAAAATTATTTTCTGCTCTTAAAGATCCCCTAGTTCCTGTTTTGTTCATTTCATCTGAATGAACATATTTGAGAAGTTGTTCAACCCACTTTGGCTTCTTGTGTTGAGGGGATTGAGGATCTGAATCACCATTATTATTGAAAAGAGGATTTTCAAAAATGAGTCTCTTCTTTCATCTGAAACATCTGAGGTTGGAGAAGATTCTTTTGAAGATTCAATATCAGAAGAGTCTTTTGTCATTTCATTATCAGATGAATCAAAAGAAATATTTGATAAAGAGATGTCTTTTGGAGAAACAAAGTCTTTTTCAAACCAAAATGTTTTCTTTGACTTGTTCAACTTACCTTTACCTTTAGTGTTTTTCTTCTCTAAATGACTAAGGAGATGATTAATCTCATCTAAACTGTTACTTTCAGTTTCATCAAAAATGACATCTCTATCGACAATTATTTTTCCATCTGAAAGCAATCTTTACCCTTTCTTTTCATCAGAGTATCCAATGAAGGTACACTTCATACTTCGGTTTTCTAATTTAGTCCTCTTTTCCTTAGGAACTAAAGCATAACATGTTGAGACAAAAACCATAAAATGATTTACCTTGTGTTTAAAACCGTACCAAGCTTCATAAGAAGTTTGTCCATCTAAAGTTGATGTAGGTGATCAATTTCTGAGATAAACTGCAGTATGGACTGCTTCAACCCAATATTTTGTGCTCAACCCTTTAAACTGCATCATAGATCTTTCCATGCCCATGATAGTTCTGTTCATGCTTTCAATAACTCCATTCTACTGTGGAGTGTAGAAATTTGTCAGTTTCCTCTTAATTCCATTGTTTCGACAATAATAATTGAATTTAGTTGAAGTGAATTCACCTCCATTATCAGTTCTCAAAGAAGCAACCTTTTCTCTAGTTTCATTTTCAACCATGTGTTGAAAATTTACAAAATCTTCAAAAGCTTCAGACTTTGACTTTAAAAAGTACACCCATGTCGTTCTAGTGTGGTCATCAATAAACAATATAAAGTATCAAAATCCACCGAAAGACGATTCCATTGGACCACATATATCACTGTGAATCAACTTCAAATACTTTGTTGCTCGCCATGAGATGGTTGGAAAATCTCCTCGCTTTTGATTGCCAAAAATACAAGCTTCACACTTGGAATTTTCTTTCTTGAAAGTTGGCAAATCCTTTACCAAATCTTAGGACTTAAGTTTCAAGAGACTATCAAAGTTTAAGTGACCAAATCAAAAATTCCATAATCTGAATGAAGACATTTTGGAATTCACTGTTGCTACAACCTCTTGCTTTATTTAGATGAATTTCCCATTCATTCTTAGTAACTTCCCATCTTCATATCTAGTCATTATTGTTTTCAAATTATCCTTCTCTGACTTAATCTTCACCAAACCATCTTGCATGATGATTTGATGCCCAACTTGTCTGATTGTGAGTAAGGATGACAACTTTTTCTTAAAAGTTGGTACATACCAAACATTTGAAATCCATTTTTCACCAATTCCAGGGAGAAAAAATTTCACTAAACCTTTTCCTTGAGGTATATGAGTTGTATCATCAGCTAAATAAATGGGATTTAGTTGAACATCTTTATAATTCCAAAATAGTCTCTATGATAAGTCATATGTTGAGTAGCACCTGTGTCCAATATCCAATCATTTTCAAATGAATCTACATGCTGAACTGGTGAAAAAACATATTCATATTGATCATCCTGATAATCTTAATCTTCTGCATATTGAGCTGATTGTTGAGAATTTGAATTTGATGTTTTCTTAAACTTTGGCAATTGATCATTGCTTGTAAGACAATTTGATGCATAATGACCCATTTTTAAACATCATTTACATCTTACTTGACTAAAATTTCTGCCTCTTCCTGACTGTGCATTATTATTGGGAGGATTACTTTGAAAATTTTGTTGATGAAAATTGTTATGACCTCTACCTTGACCATGACCTCTGCCACAACCTCGATTAGAAGATTGATTCTGAAAATTTCCAAAATTTTATTTTCCTCTTCCTTTAGAACTTTAAGCTTTAGTGAAAAGAATATCTTCTCCTGATTGTTTTTTTTTCCCAAAAGATTTACTATGTTGAGCTAGTAATTCACTAAGTGAATCAAAAGTCACAGTTTATAACTTATCAATTATTTGCAAAGTCTCAAGAAAATGATTATAATATGGAGACAAGCCATTTATTACAATGGAGACTAGAAAACTATCTTCAAGTTTAGGAAAATCGCCTTTGATGATTTCTTGATGAATGTTCTTAATCCTTGAAATGTATTCTAATACATCAACATTGTCTGCTAATCTTTGTTTAAGCAATTTAATTTGTAGATCAACTCTATGAGATGCATCAGGAGTATCAAAAAATTTCTTTAATAGATTTCAAGCAGACCATGCATCTTTGGAATTCTCAATATGAACAAACATGTGTTCAGTTACAAAAGAATGTAACAAAGCAAGTGCTTTTTCATATTTCAAATTCTATTTTGTTAAAGAAGTAGCGTCAGTGAGCTTAGTTGGAGAAGTATCACCATCACATATATCACACCATAATTAATTATAGATCAAAGTGTTCTGCATGTGCCGAATCCACGATTTGTAATTCTTGGGTCCATCTAATTTATTTGTTTCTGTGAACAGATTGATTAATTTAGACATGATGTTCGTTGCAATATTTGCAAGTGAATAATCCACAAAAATCCAAAAGAGAGATGCAAGGCACCAGAAAGAAAGAGTACACAATTCATGCAAAAAGAGTACTTTTAAGGGCTTGGCCTTGACCCTTTAAAAGTCTCATTGGAAAAGGCGTTTGAGAGAGTATTTTATTGGAATCTTCTCAACTTCTGAGCATTCAAGACTACAATCAAATCTTTTAAAGTTTGATCCTTTTTACAAGATAGATAACCTTTTACAAGTAATAAAATGTGCCCCCCCTTGAACTAAAGTCATCAATGACTTAAAAGATTACAACTCAAATGTCTAAAAATAAAAAACCAAACTCTTTAATCTAAAAATCAAAGTTTAAAATTCTTATAATTCCACATCTTTATGTTAAAACAATTTCCGGTCCTTCATACAGTCCTCAATCCGGTCCTCAATCCGATCCTAAATACTGTCCTCAATCCGGTCCGCGATACATACCTTGATATGAACAAATATTTATGCAACGATTTTTGATAATTTAATATCAGTTAAAAAAATGCCTATCAAAATCCCGCAGAAGGGGCTTAAAAAATGAGGACACACAACAATATTTTGACTGGCCTTGAGTATCTTGGAGTGACTGACCTTGAGTATGATGTGGAGAGAATGCACACATCATGGATTATATCATTATGTATCTTCAGAAAGGGATCAAGCTACAAGGGTTTCAACAATCGATCCATTTGTGTGGAAGAGAAATGCATCCCACAATAGGCGTTGACCCTCCTTTTGAAAACCCTAATAAAAACCAACAACAGTTGTAAATGGATATGGAAATGCAGAAGAAACATCAAACCTCAGTTGAGTGACGAGGTCAAGACTCTCTTGATGGGTGATTTGCAGTTTTGAATGGAGATCCGATCTGTATTGTTGTGGGCATCCTTGCCTGAGAAATCGTGAGTCAATAACAAAGAGAAATCATGGAAAAACCGAGTGGATTAGTTCCCAAATACACAGAGGTGGATTGCACACTATAATCACATGAAATCACTATAAGATGGATCACGTGTTCATCAGCCTCACTCAGCGCTGAAAGAAGATCTGGTGGTATGCCCAGAGGGAATGACGTGTAGGGAGCCCTATCTTCTCTGATTCAACCCTTTGTTCATCGAAGTGGGTGAAACCATCATTCCCATGGCTGTTCAACTAAGATCTGTTTTTTTTAAGATACAGATGAAATTTTTGATAGGGAATGTCATGCTCTTCATGCACGAGATCTATCAGATCCATTATTTTCATGTGCACTTTGGATCATTGGAGAGTACTGCCTCTCTCTTTCTGAAGTACAAATATGATGACATTCTACTAAATTCAAATGCGATCCATGATCTAGTCCTTGATACGGTCCTTGATATAGACCTTGATACATACCTCAATATAGTCCTTGATACGGACCTTGATACAAACCATATCTAAAAACTAAAAAACATATAGAATCTGTAGCTCTGAATTTAAATTTCCAGATTTATGAACAGATCTGAAGCAATTTTTACAATAAATGAGCCCTCTTAATTAATTGAAAAAATAGCATTGCATCTTAAGATCATAAAACAATGCAAATTTATAATAGATCTGCTATGATCTTGAGATTTATAAGCCCAACTGCTGATAAATTTGTATATTTAGAACTATAAACAATAGAAATAGCTCTATAAATATAATCAACAATAAAATGAGGATTAGATATGAAAAAAAATCAACAAATTGATTTAGAAAAAAATTGCAATTAAAAACCTAATTTTTCCTTACTTTAAACAAGAACAGATTACCTCAGTATCATTGCCCTTGAGTTTGAAGAGATCTTGGTTGATGTTGTGGAGACTTCCTTGCTTCCTCAATCCATCACCAATTCTCTTCCATCACAATTTTCACCATGACTCTGATACCATATTGACAAAGTGTCCTCAGACACGTAATTTTATTAATAAGGAAAAAATGATTACAATCTGAAGTGAGAACTCATAATCTACTCCTTAACCTCACTTGAAGAAGAAGCTAGTTTATATAGTTTAACTCTAAACTAAAAACTAGGAGAACAACCAATCACATAATCACATGAGTATGATAGGTATCATTTACATAGAAGCTATGTGTCCTTATCCTAACAAACTAGAATAAATTAATTTCTAAAAACATTTATACTAGAAAATACTTAGACTATAGAACTTTAGGATTATGAGTCTAACACACAGATGACAAAATTTGATGTTTCCCTTCGACATTGTACTTTAACATGGTTTATGAATTACATAGAAAATCAGAATCACTCAAAATCAGAAATAAAAAATATTTTCCTAGCATTCTTCAAAGTTCAAGATATCACACAATTGGCTGCTCAAAAATTGAAAGAAATAAAACAAAGACCAAGCAAGTCGGTCCGATAATATGACAAAAGATTCAAATATATTTTGGGCCAAATACCAACAATGATCGATCAAAGTTTGTTAGTACAATGGTACGTAGCTGGTCTTTCACAACGAATCTATTCACCATTATGCCTATACGAAATAACTACATGTGAAGATGCATTACAGAAAGCACAACACATTGAGTCGGACGATGACATCCCGTAAACCTCCTCGTCGACCGAAAGATTGGAAGAAAAAATAGAGTATTTACAACAAACCATTAAAAATATATCCATAGGAATACATGAATTATGGTGTACTACATGCCGTGAATAAGGACATACAAAGGATACTTATAGCCTCATCAATCATCCGCCAGTAATAGCATATGCTCACAGAGTACAAGCTCAAACATATTGTAATATATGTGAAGCATTAACTGAGCATGTTGTACAAGATTTCCCTCACAACTTAAAGAACACTAAGTGGTATCATATATGTGAAACTCATAGTCATAGAACATCAAATTGCCATTTAAATGTGGGGAATCGAGCCAATGTACACACAATGTATCATATAGAAGCTACTGACCCAACTAATAATTACGGTCAAAGAAATGATTGCTACGGTCGAGGACAAGGATGCGACGATCGAGGTTGTTTCAAAAGCCATGGCCGGGGTCAGTGTTGTCGCTAGATATTTCTCTTGGCTGTGATAGAGAAATGCCTAGTGCATTTTCAAGAGAATAATGATTGATTGATCAACTTTTTTGGGTCTTTTTTATCTGGAATTGAATCAATGAACCTTCCAATAATTGAAAATCAGAACATGAGGAGGTATGACTTCATCAACTAAATCCTTTGAAATATTAAGTATGGATAGAATAACTAGGATAAAAAAACTAAAAAGATAGATCCGGTGTCCAATAATGACAAATCTAACCCTCCTCTTCAATAGAAGAACAACACATAATTCATTCAAGTTTCCCTTTAATATTCATAAATTAAGCAATGATAACCAAACCCAAGTTTTGTTTTGTTTATAGAAAAATAAAGGAAAAATTGTGTTTTAATTATATGTTCTAAATGTATTCTACAAAAGAGGTTGTACATAATTGTGGTCGTCACAACCTAATTGGACCAATGAACAGAAGAAAGGTGAATGAAAACATCAGAAACATATTACATAAAAATACATGATTTAATAGGATGAAATCTGAGAATCTCCTAATTTTTGCAAAATAGTTTTATTCAAAAGTATCTAATTACATTCCCATCCCAAAAGGCCTCTCGGGAAGCTCCCTCGATGCTGACCCCTTCTATAGTTATTAGTTGATTCTTTTATTCTCCTAAGTGTGGAACTGATGCCTCCAACTATTTGCCCAAAATATGGAAAAGATCTTTGATGTTGATACTTTGCCTTAAAAATCCAGGAATGGTTGCTCAAATGATGCTTGGAATCTTTAGATCCTTCTTCATTCACCCAAAAAACATGCCTGAAATCTGTTGTTGTAAGAACACTGCGTTTTCTCGACGGTTTGATGTAACGTGCTACAACTTTTCCTGCGGAATTATGATCGAGATGGAATCTAAAGCAAGGAACCTTGACTTCGGGTCTTTGGGATTTGGGCTTGCAGGCTCTCTGAGGTATTAAAATTCCTCTTGAACACAAAACTCCTGCAGGCTGTTGATTTGAATAACACGTGGACAACAAGATGTAATGGTTAACTTTTGCACAAGTTGAAAGGCTGTTGATTTGAATAATATCCTCCTCGGCGCTATGTATGGGTTCTATGCTTGACAATAAGATTTGATGGGGTTATAAGCCTGCTATTTTTGTTGAAAACAATTAAAGTGCTTGGGAGAAGGCTTTAATTAAGATTAGGTATAAAAACCCAATACACACTTTTCAAAATTCCTCAAACATTCATTTGATCCCCTTATATATATATAATTCAAAATTTTAAAATGTTTTAAGATAATAAAAGATACGAAATATTTTCATATCTTTTTTGAAATTTAACTTGATCATGAACCATGTTCAAATAGGGGATGAGGGCTTAGAAAAATATAAGATTGGAAAATACAACTTGATCATTTTTGAACATTTAAAATGATCAAGGGATTGCAAATAAAGTCATATTTGGAGTCTTTGAAAACTCTTGACTCGATAATTTAAAAATTTGATAAAGTTTGATGCGGGAATTTAAAAGCTCGACAAAAATGTATACAAGAATTCGGAGATTTGGAAAAATTGGTGAAAAATTGAAGGTTTGAGGAAATTAGAAGCTTAGGCAAAATAACACTAGGTTTTCAAGGCTAGCAAGACCAAGATAATTTTGGTGAGGAACACAAAATTTTGGAAATGTCAATTTTTGTTCTAACAGTCAGGGTCGACCCTACTGTTACAATTGCTGGAAGGATGACCATATTAGTCCAAACTGCCCGATAAAAGATCTGATCGACCTAAAATTTTGTAATATATGCAATGTTGACGACCATTCACTTAATATTGTCCAATAGTAATCAACAATATTATGAATAGAAAAAATGTCAATCTTCTACAAGAAGTATCAAAAGAAGAAATATTGAATTCAAAAAGTTTAAATATCATAATAAGGTATGGTGTTGGGAGCGATATTATCAATACCCATTCACAAGACCAGTTGAGAGGGAAGGATAACCTCTTCCCAAATCCAGAGAAAGAAGAACAAATCATGAAGGAAGCCATCATATTCTTCAAGAATTCTAACCAAGACCAACAAACTAAAGGAAGACAAAATGACGACACTATACAAGAATTCCTATAGTTGTTAAAGGAAAAACAGTCAGTCGGTCAATTGTTAGATTTGTTAAATATATTAAGAGAATATATTGAAAGACAAGGACCTTCCAAAGATATCAGGAAGATCTCTTCTCAGCATAAAGATTATGACCCACGAGTCGATATGGAAATCAATGAAGTACTAATAGAACAAGTGGTTGTCGATTTCGGATCTCAAGACAATATCTTACCTCAAGAAACATGGATGAGATTGGGATGACCCTCATTAGAACCCACTTTGAATTACCTCAAGTTGGCATATCAAATATTGATAGAGCCCATCAGTATACTTAGAAATGTTGAAAATCAAATTATGGGTATACCAACTCAGGTCTACTTTGAGATAATCGACTTAGTTGAGGAGATGCATGGATACAGAACACTTGTCGATCGACCATGGGCTCAAAAAATGAAAGTGACTATCTCCCTTGAAAGAGATAGAATCAAATTAAAAGGAAGCAAACAAAAAATAATTATCCCTCTAGACCCGAAAGAAGAAAAACCTTGGACTGAATCATGGGATGAGGATCAAGAAGCTCGGTGCCTTTATCAAATAGTCAATGAGAAAAACGATTACATTGAACTGAATGAACAAGGAGAAATTTTGAGAGAATATCCTATGTCGGTTGGGCATAATTCAGACTCAACCTTGTCCAACTGGAAATTGGCGAACTACGAAACACATGCAAAAGCTTTTTGGTCCATTGAATCTATTCCCAGAAAACATCTATGGACATGATTTTTGATCCAAGCAACACCTATAGTGTACAAAAAGAAACATTGACATAATCCTAGCCTCATCCCGACCGAAAATATAAAAATAAATCCTTTACATTATAATGAACATAATGCACCTTCGACACATATCGAAGAGGTTTCCAAATATATTGGAGAACAAGGAAGGACTCAAAGCCTAGTAGAAACCTTCACAGGCTAGGCTACAAGATGGTGGGAAAAACATTCCACCAGACTTCAAACATGGACAACTATATCAACACACTTCATAGAACGATTCAGGGAAAATAAACTAGCCAAAGCTGTTGACATTCCCACTTTTAAAATAAAGTATGATCCAGTTGAACATATTCACAATTGTGAGAAGAAATGGCGCAAAATCAGACACAAAGATGAAAGGGTATGGCCCCATATGTTTCCAAGCACGTTAGACGAAATACCAAGTAAATGGTACAATATTGAAGAATCTTGTAGCCATATGCTAAATTGGTCCGTCATCAAAGAAAATTTTATCGAAGACTTCAAATTCACCACAGAAGAGGAACATCTAAGAGAAGAAACACATCAGATTAAAAGTTTCCTTGAAAAAATGACTCTATCCACACAAAGAGAAAAAGGGAAAATGGGGGTCAACCTCAGATCAACATCAACTTGCAACTTCGTTTCGACAGAAAATAAAGGAATTACGATAGCTCAAATAATTGAAATGGAGAATATAAGTTGTCCAAGCCATAGCTTCAGATGGAAAAAGGATCATCCAGTGTTGCAAAACAATGTAAAATCGATACTAAACATAACTAAGGAAGAAAAGGAAGATCATGAACAACCCGACTTTTCAGAAATCTTTACGAGAATCGAAGAAGGGAAACGATACCTCGATGAAGAAAAATCACTAGAGTGGATGAACACTGAAATCAAGACTAAAGAATTCAACATATCAAAGGATGATCGACCAAAAATGGTATGAGTTGGTGACTATTGGTTGGAAAAACAGAGAACCGACATAGTAGATTTGCTAAAACAATATCAAGATGTATTTTCCCGGGACTACAAAGATTTAAAAGGAATTGTAGCATAAATGGGAGAAATGAATATTGAACTTATACCGGGGGAAAATCCGATTAAAAAACGTCCATACAAGCTATCCCACAAATATAAGCCCATTGTCCAAAAATAAATTGAGGGAATGCTAGCAACAGGCATCATCTACCCAATTGACAAAGTAGAATGGGAAATCCCTATGGTAGTACAACTGAAAAATCATGACCCCAAGAAACTACAGATTTGTGTCGATTTTAGAGGGCTCAATAAATTAATTGTAACAGACCCGTTCCCCACCTCCTTCACTGATGAAATAATTAATGAAGTCGCGAGCCATGAATGTTATTACTTTACAAATGGGTTCTCTGGATATAATCATGTACCAATAGCCAAAGAGGATCAACCAAAGACAACATTGATTTCAGAATTTGGCTCTTTTTCCTATAGAGTTATGCCATTCGAACTGAAGAATGCCCTATATATATATATAACAATGGTCGTTTACTTCGATGACTAGACAATATACATCTTATTTAAAAACCATATACAATGGATTCCACTGATGCTTGAATGATGCAAACAAATCCAACTAGCCCTTAACATTAAGAAGTGCATTTTCTCCACACAAATTGGCATTCTGTTAGGATATGTGATATGCAAAGATGGTGCAAAAGTCGACATGGAAGGGATCAAGATCATCCTCGACTTGAAGCCACCCGTAAATCATAAACAAATTAAAATATTCTTGGGACACACGACATACTACAGGAAATTTATATGCCAATATTTGTATATCACATTCCCAATGGATGAGCTTCTCAGAAAATAAGTCGAGTTCATATGAAGTAAATACTGCCAAGAATCATTCGAATTCTTAAAGAAAAAACTAGTTGAAGCCCCTATATTAAAATTTCCTTACTGGTCGAGAAGGTTTCATGTCCATGTTGATGCCTTGAACATTGTTTTCGGATCAGTTCTAGCTCAACCATATGATGAGACATTCAATAAGCCAAATCCCTATGCCAGTCGAAAATTGAACAAAGCAGAAAGAAACTATTCGACCACAGAAAGGGAAGATTTTTCAATGATATTTTCACTACAAAAGTTTCGACATTACTAACTTGCCAATCCTTTCACATTCTTTAAATATCATCAGGAATTAAAGTATTTAGTTAATAAACTGGTTCACCAAGGAAACATCTGTCGTTGGTTGCTATTATTCCAAAAATTTGAATTTGACACAATCATCGGACCTGGGAAAATGAATGTTCGACCCGACCATTTATCCTGACTTGAAACAGGAGAGGATCCAACAGGAATAGAAGACGATCTCCCATACACACATCTATTTCGAATCGAAGTTGCACCAAAATATCTGGAGAAGATAACAAACTTTTTGGAATAAGGAAAGGCTCCAGATGATCTCCCAATAAGTAAAAAGAAGGTGTTATCCCTAAAATAAACACCATTCACCATTATAAATAATATATATACAAATTTGGACCAGACAATATCCTAAGGAGATGTGATATCTAACATGAAAGAGAAAGAATTATCAACTAAGCTCATGTAGGACCAACTGGGGGCCACTTCCAAGCCTACACGATAGCTTGGAAAATACTTCAGGAGGGTCTATGGTGGACGACCTTACACAAAGACTTTAAGGAGCAGGTTATAAAGTGTGATAGTTTTCAAAGGCTCAGTCGACCTCTATGGAAGAATGAGATTCCAATAACATTAGTAAACTCTAATTGAGCATTTGAAATATGGGAAATTGAATTTGTTGGAACTTTCCCTCAAAGAGAAAAAAGAACCAGCGCCGAATATATTATGAGTGTAGTAGAATATGTAACCGAATGGGAAGAATCTGAATCAGTCGAATCATGTACCAAAAAAGTGGCGACAAAGTTTAAATACGAGAACATAATCACAAGGTTTGGATGCCCGCTTACACTAATCAATGACCAAGGAACACATTTCGTAAATGAAACAATCTAGATCCTGCTAAAGAAGTTTCTTATTGACCATAGATGAACAACAACATATCACCCCCAAGCAAATGGGGTTGTCGAAGCATTCAATAAAACACTGCATAAAGGACTCACAAAAATATATGGTGTCGATAAAAACGACTGGGATGATAAAATTCTCGCAGTCTTATGGCCGTATATATCTTCTTAAAAATGATCAACTAGACAGGCTCCATTCAATTTAGTCTATTGGAAAGAAGCCATTATTCCTTTACATTTTTGGTCCAACTCCAAAAGGATAGAAACTGTGGCTAAATTTGACCAGGAAATAAGCATAAATTACCAACTATATCAATTCAATAAACTAGAAGAAGAAAGATTAATTGCAATGCATCATTAGGAAGTGAAAAAAACAACAACAGAAAGCACGGCATGACCGCCACTTAAGGACATAAAAAATGGAGTCCTCGTCTTGTTATATGACAACTGAGTAAAAGGAAAATAGAGAAAGCTAGAAACAACATGGCTTGGGCCTTATGTTATTGAAGACATTTGACCGACAAGAGTGGTCCAACTTTGAACCTTGTTAGGGAGTCCATTCAAGAAAGTAACTAATGGAGCCCGCTTAAAAAAGTACTATACATAGAAGGTAGCAAGCCCTGTTGGAAAACAATGAGCAGGAAAATATGCTTATAAAGGCTGACCAAAGATGGAACAGTCTGGTCGAAGTTAGAAAAACATAGACTAATCACATCATAAAGAAAATAAATCCTGCTTTTATTATAATAAATCAAAATCAATTACAAAATTTGGGTATAGAGATACAAGTATAAAAAACCTACGGAAGGAAATTTAAGTATTAAAAGGATATCAAAGCCTCAAAGTAAAGCATCAAAAGGAAGAATGGAGAGAGAAAGAATCCTTTGGTCGAGCCATAGACAAAGCAGACGAAGACATGATCGACACACCACCCCATCTCTAGACTTAAGACAAATACTCTTGAAAAATCAATCAAGTGATCGAAACAGATCCCAATCAAGAGAATAAGGTTCAAGCGAGTGTAGTTCAAGAAAGCATGATTATCATACAAGTGGGAGTAAACACAACAAAATGGAGGAAAAGGCTATCCATCAAGAACATTGATTAATTAGATCCGACAAAAATAAACCCGACGACTCCAGAGAAACAGTCAATCACCCCATATATTGATTACGTATCAAGAGAGGAGACTTAGCCAACCAAACGAAAAGGAATACCAACCACAAAAAAATTGACTCCAGAAAATCTGACGCATTTAAGTCGAGACAGGAAAGGATGGAAAAGAATAATAGTAAAATTAATATCCAACATGATAAAGAAGACCATTGCGCAACCACTAACATAAATTGGCTTGACTCAACACGAACAATAATCATTTGGAAACCGAGACAATGTATGTCCAAAGCACCTCACACAAACGCCAAGTCAACATTAACATGAACAACTCCTCGCACGATCTCACCAACTCTTCAATAGTCATGGATAAGACTAATACTTCCATGAATCACTAGGTGCAGACAAACAATATCTATCTTTAAGATCATAAACATTTTTCCAGTAAAAATCATATCAACAAGAGTCGACTCGGTATCACAAGAAAACATCATTAAGCACATAATTCTAGGCAATTCAGTGATCTAGTAAGATCCAAACACGTGTGAGATGTCTCGCTACCCTATAAGTTAGATCCAAGTTCAATAAACTGGACTCTATATATCAGAGCTAGAGGAGAGTGGAAAAAACCATTCTGCACATAGTTAAGTTTGTAAACATTGACCATGGGGTCGATGAACATAGTAGATGATGACCCACCTGAACTAGACCCTTAGAAACCAGACGCTGCTCAACCATCCTAGTTACAGATGTAAGAATAAGAGATTCTCTCACAAATGAAGGAAGGGGTGCTCCCTTGTGGTTTCATCCACTTAAATTGTAGCACAGGGGGACAACTCATGAACAATCCCTAGGATTTGAAGTCACAATCCAATTCAGGTTACCTGGAAAAAATGCAGAAAGAAAATGTCAAAAGATCTTTTCAAGTAACATATTTTTGTGGGAAGAAAAGATGACTATGGA
>JASDQU010736998.1:78702-95587 GCA_032191745.1 Picea mariana | reverse complement strand
CTCTCAGACTACCAAGTTTGTCCTCTTCATGGTTCAATAAGAAGGTGGACGAAAGGTCACCGCGACCACCACAACTTCAACACAGGATCTCTCTACACAGTAGAAGCAAGTGGATGAGATTGTAGAGGAATATATATACATATTTGCCTCACCTATAGGGGTGTCTTTACACTGTTAGGTCAAACATTTCATTGATTTGATACTTGGTGCTCCTTTACCTAATGGTCCAATATATAGATTCTCCCTTCTGGAGAATGAGGAAATAAAGCATCAAATTCAAGAGCTCATCTGAAAGGTCCACATTCAAATAATCTCCTTGCCTTGTGGGAGACCAATTATGTTGGTGGAGAAGAAGGGTGGAATATGGTGAATTTTTATTGATTATATAGCCCTAAACAAAATCACTATCAAGAACCGATACTCGATCCCTCGGATTGAAAATATTCTTGATCAACTTAAGGGTGCCAAGTTATTTATCAATATTGATATGAAGTCAGGCAACCACTAGGTTCTGATAGAACAAAATTATGTATAGAAGACAACTTTCAAATCTAAAGAAGGCCTTTTTAAGTGGTTGGTCATTCCTTTTGGCTTGACTAATGATCCAATGACATTTGTGAGCATGATGGATTATCTATTATAGCCATTCGCAAACTCTTTTATGATCTTATACTTAGATGACATCCTCATCTTCAACTAGACATAGGTAGAGCATTTGTAGCACATTCAACAAGTCTCGAGCACCCTGTGGCAACACAAGTTGTATGCCAATATGAATAAATGATCATTTGGCATCCAGATAATTCAATACATAGGATACAACATGGATGAACATGGGGTGCATGTGGACCTAGCCAAGATCTAAGTCATTTGCGATTGGCTAGCCTCAACGACTTCGACAGAGCTCCACAGCTTCTTAGGAATCACAAAATGCTACCGTAGGTTTGTGTTGGGGTTCTCTAATATTGCTTCCCCCCTCAGTTAAGTGACCAAAGGTGGAGCTAAAGACAATTTTTCCTGGTCTAAATCACAACAGAAAGAATTCAAGGATTTGAAACACCACCTCTGCGCTACACTAGTCCTCAGGTTGCTAGTCCCACAACAACCATTCGAGATTGAAATAGATTCCTTTGACCATGCTATCAGTGTAGTCCTCACTCAACAAGGACATTTGATGGGGACCTGTTGTAGGGGCTATTCGATTATGTCAATTAGACCCGACGGTCAACTAAGAGCTAGCTGGTTGACTGTTGAAGTCTAAAGTATAAGTAGATCAAGGTATCTGTTAACCGACCGACCTAGGAAGTTAAGTAGTTACAATTTCCTGGTAACTAGATACAAAAGTATAAATAGACAAGCTCCATAAGAGACAATGTAATATATTTTTTTGTATTGATATATCATATAATAAAGTTTTATTCTTTGGGCTTCCACTACTTGTGTATGTCTTCATCTATGTCTACATGTATGTATTCTATGTTTTCCTATATAAGGAACTACTGGTAACTCTCTCTTACTCTCCCCTAGATTACAACATTGGTTCCATTTTTGGTAGTTCTAGACCTGGGCATGCATAAGCTTACATAAATGCTAACTCTACAAGACATACGCGAATGGTGGGAGAAAAAAATTAATAATTACATCAAGAATTACACATGAAGAAACAACCTTTCATTAGCAGAAGAACGATCACGATTCTTCTCGGAGACTCACGAAATATTTTTGGAATCCATCCCAGAATCCTTGTTCGAGTACATCAACAAACTAGGTAATGCGTAATTTAATAGCCAACGAGAAATTATGCCTCAAGCTTACAAACAGAGGTCGAACGAATTTGCACGACTGGTTCGAGAGAATTGTCCAAGATTATATCTCAGAGAAAGCCATTAAAGATCGAACATGTCTTGATAAAATAAAATAAAATTTTACATTGACTTGCACGAAGGATTATTATGTACTATTCTGAAATTGCTTCACAAATTCCTCCTCGACAAGGGATTCAGTGACATTATTGAATTCCAACCCCGACTAGGTACACCGCTACCAAATAACAACTTTGAAGAAAGAGATGAAGAGTGGGAAATATTTCTTGACGTAAGGTGCAAGGACACAAGACAAGCCTGTGACTACTTTCTAAACAAATGAACATGGCCAACACCACCGACTTCAAGTAACTTGGGTCAGTGATGGGGGTTCGATCGAAGTTGTGAGATGTTGCAATAAAATCATACCAGGAGTTGCAATTACTGAAGTATAAATGTTATCGAGAGGAAAGCAATCACATAAGCAAGCTACTGACATACATATATTGGAACAGGATAAAAGGAAAAAGAAAAGAGAATAGCTTCGTGACCTGTGGTATAGTCAGAATTTGAATAGAAAAATTATCGGGGTGGTTCAGCCTGATAGACCGTGTGAGCAGTCTGAGTCTGAAATAAATCGACTAGAGCCAGAAATAACAACAGTCGCGGTAACCCCCGACAGAAGAAGTGATGCACAATTGATAGAAGCTAGAATGAGTTCCTATCAACCGGAAGACCAACCTGAAAGTATGGATTACAAAGAATCAATACCAATGATACGCTCTTTCCCCATTCTGGAAACTAGCCTGCGAATAAAAGAGTTCCTCCGGCAAAGAATTCATATGGACGACCAATCCACAAGATTATGGTATAGAAATGATGAGCATGACAATATACGAGACACACTCATCATTGAGAAAGGAAAAATGAAGCTAAGAACATGCTCATCTAAATCAAGGATCACATCGACTCGACCATCTTGCCAAATCTAGTATCAAGAGAAGAAAGAAATTTAATAAATCAGAGTTATGAACCGACACGACCATTGGAGTGACATTTAGTCGAATACAAAGACCAAATTTCTCAGACCAAACAAATACTTTTCATAGTCAACAAGAAGCAATTATTTCTCGAATATCATCCAGTAGAAGACTGAACAACAAAAGAGGTGATGCAAGAAAAAACAACTGAAGACTCGACAACTCAGTCGAAATCCATGGTAACCCAAACACTACAAAAAGAGATTATTCCTAAAAAGAAAATAAAAATGGGATTTAACCACATCACCACCTATGAGAGGGATGAGGACCCAAAAAGACACTAGTTTCTGTGTGAGAAATTTTGGGATGTTGCAGACATCACGGATAAAGATAAACAATGTTGACAAAGTGTCCTCAGACACATAATTCTATTAATAGGGAAAACATGATTACAATCTGAAGTGAGAACACATAATCTACTCCTTAACCTCACTTGAATAAGGAGCTAGTTTATATAGATTAACTCTAAACTAAAAACTAGGAGAACAACCAATCACATGAGTATGATAGGTGTCCTTTACATAGAAGCTAGGTGTCCTTATCCTAACAAACTAGAATAAATTAATTTCTAAAAACATTTATACTAGAAAATACTTGGACTATAGAACTTTAGGATTCTAAGGTTAACAATCCCCCCTTTAATATGAAAGTTCATTTTTACAAATACCAATATCATCTATGAACTTAGTGAACTTTATTCTACCAAGAGGTTTGGTAAAAATATCTAAAGTTTGATCTTCAGATGGACATAATTGAGGCTTGATGATGTCTTTGATGATGAGCGATCTAATGAAGTGGTACTTGTTTTCGACTTGTTTAGTCTTTGAATGAAATACTGGATTCTTGGCCATCTTTATTGCTGACTGATTGTCGATCGATAAGGTAGTTGGTGATTTTTGAGTTTCACCAAGATCTTTTAAAATTATGCGTAGCCATACAATCTCACATGTTGCTTCCCAAGATGATATGTACTCTACCTCTATTGAAGAATTGTCAATTGTTGTCTTCTTTTTACAATTCCAAGATACTATTGTTGAACCCATATTCATTAAATAACTTGAAGTGGATGTTCTATCATCAATGTCACCTGCAAAATCGACATCTGAATTATATCCAACAAGTGTAAATTTTTTGTTCATTTTGTAGAGAAGACCAAAGTCTTTTGTACCTTGAATGTATCTTAGTACCCTTTTTGCTAAATTCTAGTGACTTTCCCTTGGTTCCTACATAAAACTTGAAAGTATAATGACTGAATATGACAAATTTGGTTGAGTATTTGTCAAATAAATGAGACTTCCAACCAATTTCCCCCCTTCAAATTTTGAAAGTTTCAATTTTTGCTCCATGGGGGTAAGAGAAGGTTTACAATCTTCCATGCCAAATTTCTTTAACAATTCAATGGCATACTTAGTTTGAGTAAGAAATATTTGGTTAGGATGTTGATATAATTTAACTCTGAGATAATAATGAAGTGTCCCTAAATCAATCATTTTGAACCCTGCTTTAAGTTCTTCCTTAACCCGTTTGATGTGAGCTTCATTATTTCTTGTTATGATTAAGTCATCAACATAGAGTACAAGTATCACCATGTGCTTATATTGCATTCAGAAATACAATGTATCATCTGATTCACTTCGTTGAAAACCCACCTTTCGTAGGTACTCATGCATTTTTGCATACCAAGCTCGTGGAGCTTGTTTCAAACCATATAAAGCCTTCACAAGTTTGCAAAATTTATGTTCTTGTCCTTTAGCTCCAAAACCTTGTGGTTGATTCATGAAAATATCTTCCTTTAGATATCCATTCAGGAAGGAAATTTTGACATCCATTCAATGTAATTTCCAACCATTATGTGCAGCCAAATTGCTAACCATTCTGATAGTATTCCATTTAATTGTGGGTGCAAGAGTTTCTTCATAATCGATTCCTTCATGTTGAGCAAAACCTTTAGCAAAAATTCTTTCTTTGTACTGGTCAATTTTACCATTGGGCTTGTACTTTACCCGATAAACCCATTTACAACAGATGGGATTAACATCATGTGGACAATCAACTAAGTTCCAAGTCCCATTTGCAAGTACTGAATCATATTCATTAATCATTACTTCTTGCCATTCTTTATGTCCAACTGCTTCAGCAAAAGAAGTAGGTTTAGTGGAAGCATGAGAAAAATTATCTTCTGCTCTTAAAGATCCCCTAGTTCTTGTTTTGTTTATTTCATCTGAATGAACATATTTGAGAAGTTGTTAGCCCACTCAGGCTTCTTATGTTGAGGGGATTGAGGATCTGAATCACCATTATTATTGAAAAGAGGATTTTCAAAAATGAGGTTCTTCTTTCATCTGAAACATCTGAGGTTGGAGAAGATTCTTTTGAAGATTCAATATCAGAAGAGTCTTTTGTCATTTCATTATCAGATGAATTAGAAGAACTATTTGAAAAAGAGATGTCTTCTGGAAAAACAAAGTCTTTTTCAAACCAGAATGTTTGCTTTGACTTGTTCAACTTTCCTTTACTTTTAGTGTTTTTCTTCTCTAAACAACTAAGGAGATGATTAATCTCATCTAAACTATTACTTTCAGTTTCATAAAAAATGACATCTCTATCGAAAATGAATTTTCCATCTGAAAGAAATCTTTACCCTTTCTTTTCATCAGAGTATCCAATGAAGGTACACTTCATACTTTGGTTTTCTAATTTAGCCCTCTTTTCCTTAGGAACTAAAGCACAACATGTCGAGACAAAAACCATAAAATGATTTACCTTGGGTTTAAAATCATACCAAGCTTCATAAGAAGTTTATCCATCTAAAGTTGATGTAGGTGATCGGTTTCTGAGATAAACTGCAGTATGGATCGCTTCAACCCAATATTTTGTGCTCAACCCTTTAAACTGCATCATAGATCTTTCCATGCCCATGAGAGTTCTGTTCATCCTTTCAATAACTCCATTCTACCGCGGAGTATAGGAATTTGTCAGTTTCCTCTTAATTCCATTGTTTCGACAATAATCATTGAATTTAGTTGAAGTGAATTCACCTCCATTATCAGTTCTCAAAGAAGCAACCTTTTCTCTAGTTTCATTTTCAACCATGTGTTGAAAATTTACAAAATTTTCAAAAGCTTTAGACTTTGCCTTTAAAAAGTACACCCATGTCGTTCTAGTGTGGTCATCAATAAACAATATAAAGTATCGACATCCATCGAAAGACGATTCCATTGGACCACATATATCATTGAGAATCAACTTCAAATACTTTGTTGCTCACCATGAGATGGTTGGAAAAGATTCTCGCTTTTGATTGCCAAAAATACAAGCTTCACACTTGGAATTTTCTTTCTTGAAAGTTGGCAAATCCTTTACCAAATCTTGGGACTTAAGTTTC
This sequence comes from Picea mariana, assembly GCA_032191745.1. Taxonomy (NCBI): domain Eukaryota; kingdom Viridiplantae; phylum Streptophyta; class Pinopsida; order Pinales; family Pinaceae; genus Picea; species Picea mariana. Next base: position 89,360 of record JASDQU010736998.1, on the reverse strand, counting down.
AAGAGACTATCAAAGTTTAAGTGACCAAATCGAAAATTCCATAATCTGAATGAAGACATTTTGGAATTCACTGTTGCTGCAACCTCTTGCTTTCTTTGTATGACTTTTCCATTCATTCTTAGTAACTTCCCATCTTCATATCTAGTCATTATTGTTTTCAAATTATCCTTCTCTGACTTAATCTTCACCAAATCATCTTGCATGATGATTTGATGTCCAACTTGTCTGATTGTGACTAAGGATGACAATTTTTTCTTAAAAGTTGGTACATACCGAACATTTGAAATCCATTTTTCACCAATTCCAGGGGGAAAAACTTTCACTGAACCTTTTCCTTGAGGTATATGAGTTGTATCATCAGCTAAATAAATGGGATTTAGTTGAACATCTTTATAATTCCAAAAATAGTCTCTACGATAAGTCATATGTTGAGTAGCACCTATGTCCAATATCCAATCATTTTCAAATGAATCTACATGCTGAACTGGTGAAAAAACATATTCATATTGATCATCCTGATAATATTGATCTTCTGCATATTGAGCTGATTGTTGAGAATTTGAATTTGATGTCTGCTTAAACTTTGGCAATTGATCATTGATTGTAAGACAATTTGATGCATAATGACCCATTTTTAAACATCTTTTACATCTTACTTGACTGAAATTTCTGCCTCTTCCTGACTGTGCATTATTATTGGGAGTATTACTTTGAAAATTTTGTTGATGAAAATTGGTATGACCTCTACCTTGAACACGACCTCTCCCACAACCTCGATTAGAAGACTGATTCTAAAAATTTCCAAAATTTTATTTTCCTCTTCCTTTAGAACTTTCAGCTTTAGTGAAAATAATATCTTCTCCTGATTGTTTTTTTTTTCCAAAAGATTTACTATGTTGAGCTAGTAATTCACTAAGTGAATCAAAAGTCACAGTTTATAACTTATCAATTATTTGCAAAGTCTCAAGAAAATGCTTATAATATGGAGGCAAGCCATTTATTACAATGGAGACTAGAAAACTATCTTCAAGTTTAGGAAATTCGCCTTTGATGATTTCTTGATGAATGTTCTCAATCCTTGAAATGTATTCTAATACATCAACATTGTCTGCTAATCTTTGTTTAAGCAATTTAATTTGTAGATCAACTCTATGAGATGCATCAGGAGTATCAAAAAACTTCTTTAATAGATTTCAAGCAGACCATGCATCTTTGGAATTCTCAATATGAACAAACATGTGTTCAGTTACAGAAGAACATAACAAAGCAAGTGCTTTTTCATATTTCAAATTCTATTTTTCTAAAGAAGTAGCGTCAGTGGGCTTAGTTGGAGAAGTATCACCATCACTTATATCACACCATAATTAATTATAGATCAAAGTGTTCTGCATGTGCCGACTCCACGATTTGTAATTCTTGGGTCCATCTAACTTATTTGATTTTGTGAATAGATTGATTAATTTAGACATGATGTTCGTTGCAAGATTTGCAAGTGAATAATCCACAAAAATCCAAAAGAGAGATGCAAGGAACCAGAAAGAAAGAGTACACAATCCATGAAAAAAGAGTACTTTTAAGGGCTTGGCCTTGACCCTTTAAAAGTATCGTTGGAAAAGGGGTTTGAGAGAGTATTTTACTGGAATCTTCTCAACTTTTAAGCATTCAAGACTACAATCAAATATATCAAAGTTTGACCCTTTTTACAAGATAGATAGTCTTTTACAAGTAATAAAATGTGCCCCCCCGTTGAACTAAAGTCATCAATGACTTAAAAGATTACAACTCAAATGTCTAAAAATAAAAAACCAAACTCTTTAATCTGAAGATAAAAGTTTAAAATTCTTATAATTCCACGTCTTTATGTTAAAACAATTTCTGGTCCTTCATTCAGTCCTCAATCCAGTCCTCAATCTGATCCTAAATATGGTTTTCAATCTGGTCTGTGATACATACCTTGATATGAACAAATATTTATGCAACGATTTTTGATAATTTAATATCAGTTAAAAAAAATGCCTATCAAAATCGCGCAAAAGGGGCTTCAAAAATGAGGACACACAACAATATTTTGACTGGCCTTGAGTATCTTGGAGTGACTGACCTTGAGTATGATGTGGAGAGAATGCACACATCACGGGTTAGATCATTATGTATCTTCAGAAAGGGATCAAGCTACAAGGGTTTCAATAATCGATCCATTTGTGCGGAAGAGAAATGCATCCCACAGCAGGCGTCGACCCTCCTTTTGAAAACCCTAATCAAAACCAACAATAGTTGTAAATAGATATGGAAATGAAGAAGCAACATCAAATCTCAGTTGAGTGATGAGGTCAAGAATCTCTTGATGGGCGATTTGCAGTTTTGAATGGAGATCCGGTCTATATTGTTGTGGGCATCCTTGCCTGAGAAATCGTGAGCAAAGAACAGAGAGAAATCATGGAAAAATCGAGTGGATTAGTTCCCAAATACACAGAGGTGGATTGCACACTATAATCGCATGAAATCGCTACAAGATGGATCACGTGTTCCTCAGCCTCGCTCAGCGCTGAAAGAAGATCTGGTGGTATGCCCAGAGGGAATGACGTGTAGGGAGCCTTATCTGCTCTGATTCAACCCTTTGTTCGTCAAAGTGGGTGAAACCATCATTCCCATGGATGTTCAACTAAGATTTGTTTTTTTAAGATATAGATGAAATTTTTGATAGGGAATGTCATGCTCTTCATGCACGAGATCTATCAGATCCGTTCTTTTCATGTGCGCTTTGGATCATTGGAGAGTACTACCTCTCTCTTTTCGAAGTACAAATATGATGACATTCTACTAAATTCAGATGCAATCCATGATCTAGTCCTTGATACGGTCCTTGATACAGTGATGGCGTCCACCCAGGCACCCACCTCAGCAGGTCCCGCACCTGACCTCCCAGTCTTAAGGATCGTTCAATTTCCTCCCTTGAGCCGGAATGGCTCCTTTGATTCTCCAATGGAATCCCCCTTTGAAATTGGCCCATAGGTCTTTTCGGCTCTTCGCAGCCTCTAGGCCGATCACTGTTCTCTACTCGACAGAAGAATATAAAATCAGGTTTCGAGGTTTTCAAACTCCCGATATCATGACCCTTTGGTTCCCGATTTCCTGATCTCAGATATCCTGATGTGCTTCCTTGTCACCTTAGCCTCCGGGCTATGCATTTGGTCCACACGACCTCCTCTTATATGACCATATTCATACTCCCTATCGGGATTCGGGGTTTTGAGTGTCGAAGTGTGCTAAATCTCTTACCCACAGAATTCCTTATATTTCGACTCGCGACTTCACGAAATGACATCACTAGGATGTCCTTCCACAATCAACAACTGTGATCGGTCGATGAGATCAACGACTCCCGATCTCTCTCGGGGTTTCATGACTTCAAATGTTGAAGTGCTTTTGCCTTCGATTCCCCGATCTTGCGAATGTCGATTTCCAAATTTGACTCCCTTTCTGGGACCTTCCCTGAAAGTCAAGATCGATGCCACACGTCCTTAAACATGGACGGTCCTGATGTGCCTCGGGGTTTTTACCCTGGAAATCCCCGATTTCTTTGTTACGAAGAGACGATGTCAGCTGGGCCCACACAGGGCTCTCCTCTTGTCGAAAAATCAGACTTCGTAGTTTCGAATTGCGAGAGTATCCTGTCCTCGGGACCTCCGAAACACCGATCCCCGACTCTCTCCGGATTCCTGACACGTGTCCCCAGTGGATGGACAGTTCAAAATTCGTCAGGATTTTCACGATGGATTTTCCCGACCTCTTATCCACGGGACTTTGGATTTCTCGAATGCAGACGCCTTGATATCCCGATGCTTCTCGGGGTTCTCACTCTGCCCACAAGGGTTTAAACCCTGTGCAACTCCTGTCAGATCGGACGACTGACGGGTAAATGGACGATAATCCAACGACTCACGATCCTTGGGGCTTGAACTCCGAACGCAGTCGTAAACCCCCTCACTTGTCTGGAAAATCTGATGGCTGGCGAGATTTCGCAAATCCTTTCCACAGATTCCTGACCGTCGATCTCTTTCCCTTGACGATTTCTACGAAGGAAACCAAGGAATATTCCCTGGACTTGTCCGGTTGCACTATAAACCTTCGCTTCCCCTCTGTGTTTTCAAAGGCCTTAATCCTCCTGAGCTTCTCACAAATTCGATCCTTCAAGAAAACTCTTGCGTGCACTCCTTGCGGAAATTCTCAAGCACTTCCAAGTGTTGAGCTCTTTTGACTCTGCGCACACCTGCAGCAACAGTCCTTGAATTCTTCACTCAGATTCACAATTTTGAGTCTTTGCTTGGCCTGCGCACCCCTTGCACGGCTCCTGTGCCTGTCTACACTTTTGAGAGAATGAGAACAAAAGTTACTCTATATAAACCCTCTGTCAACGCACTCCTTGCAGACACTTTGACTGCACTCCTTGCAGGAACCTCTGGCTCAGATAGAGAAACAATTGAAACTAATTCTCTCTACCCTTCAGACTTCAACTTAGAACATGAAATCATATATGTAGGATATCAAAGCATATGTATAACAGGAAGCAAACCTTCATGAGCGTATCAATCAACAAACTTACACAGAGAACAACACAATGCCATGAATTTGAATCAACTTCTTCTATTAATCCAAATATTTGTACATGGGTGTTCTTACATAGCTCTTTGCATGCTCTTGTTCTTCCTGCTCAATAATAATGTTACAATACACAATGAGGGTGTCTATATCCCGTTTTCCTCCTGTGCTCTCAAACAGTCTAGTCTAGAATTAAATTCTACCTACCTGCATTAACTACTTTAAATGCCTCCTACCTACTAAGGACGAAAGCGGGCTGCTCAAGGTCCGATTACAGTAAATGAGTACACCTCTCCTTAATTATCACATTTAAGTTTGGCGCATCCATTCTTCTTCAAAAGTCTTAAACAATTTAAGATATGATCAAAATGTGTGGCGCTTTCCCCCACGCTCGCTTGATGTTGGCGATGGTCCTGCATCATACTCCCTCGCTTGAAAAATTTCATGGGCTCCTATCCATGAGCTCCTGCACGGTCTGTCCATGCTTCCGAATCTCTGCTTCATTCTCCCAGCTGGCATCTTCAACTGGATGTCCCTTCCACTTGACCAAATATTCAAAGTATTGCTTTCTTCTGGTCTTCTTACCAATTATTTTGTCTAATATGCTTTCCATTTGTGGCTTCTCCACAACTGGCATCTGTTTTTGCCACTGAACCTCTGACTGTTCATTTTATTCTCCTGCTTCCTTAGGTTTATATGGGTACAAATCTGAGACATTGAATATCGGAGAAATTCCAATCCCATCGGGTAATTCAATCTCATAAGCATTTGTCCCAATCTTCTTTAAGACCCTACATGGCCCAATTTTTTTCATCTTCAACTTATTGTATGTTCCTCTCGGGAACCTTTCTTTTCTCAGATGTGCCAGAATTAAATCACCAACTTCAAACTAAAGTTGTCTTCTATGCTGATCGGCTCTACGCTTATACTCCTGGCTTGATTTCAACAATCGTTCCTTCACCTGGCTGTGAAGTTCCTTCATCACTTCTGCGAAATCTTCTGCACTAGCACTCCTAGTCACAGTCTGTTCTGAATCCCTCAACTCAGAAATTCCTCTCGGCTGCATGCCATAGACAATCTGAAATGGACTCTGCCCTGTGCTTCTGTTTACTTAGTCATTATAAGCAAACTTTGCCTGTGGCAATATATTGTCCCACTGGCTGTGGTGCTCTATCAACAAGCTTCTCAACAAGTCTCCCAGACTTCTGTTCACCACTTTCGTCTATCCATCCATATGAGGATGATAAGCTGAGCTAAACAACAAGTTAGTTCCCAGCTTCTTCCATAATGTCCTCTAGAAGTGTCCTACGAACTTCGTATCTCTATCTGAAACTATGCTCCTTGGAAAACCATGAAGTCGAATGACCTCCTTGAAAAACAAGTTCGCGATGTGAGTCGCGTCACTAGTCTTCTAACATGGAATGAAGTGTGCCATTTTGGAAAATCTATCCACCACCACAANTATGTGTAATGGTTGATAAAAACCTGCATTCTGCTTCCTTCCCTTCGAATGTTGGCAAATTCTACATCTGTCCACGAACCTCTTGACATATACTCGCATTCCTGGACAAAAATATGACTCATTCATCTTTGCAAACGTCTTGTCATGACCAAAGTGTCCTGCCAATCCTCCACTGTGTTTCTCCTTCAACATATTCTCCCTCATGGAGCACTTTGGAATACACAGTTGATTGCCCTTGAAAAATAACCATTCCTGAATCATGTATTCGGCCCATTGGCTCCGGTCTCTGAGAATTGGATTCTCATCTGCTTCATATGCTTCCTTGAAATCCTGATCATTTGCGTACATGTCCCTGAGATCATCAAAACCCAATGTCTAGACTTTGAACTCCTGCAACATCAAACACTTCCTGCTCAAAGCATCAACAACTTTGTTAGCAGTACCAGAAATATGTTTAATCATAAATGTGAAATTCTGCATATATTCTACCCATTTGACATGTCTCTGATTCAACTTTTCCTATTGAGTCACAAACTGCAGTGCATGATTGTCACTATATAGAACAAACTCCTTTGGGATCAAGTAATGCTTCCATTTCTTCAATGCCTATATGATGGCATAGAACTCCTTGTCATAAGTGGAGTACTTCACTTTCGCCTCATTCAGTTTCTCACTGAAATACACTATTGGCCTGTCTTCTTGACTCAAGACAGCCCCAATTGCAAATCTTCTTGCATCGCATTTTACTTGAAATGTCTTTTGAAAATCAGGCAACACCAGAATTGGTTGCTCCGTAATTTTCCTCTTCAACAGATTAAAGCTTCTCTCAGCTTCTTCTGTCCAGTGAAAATATTTGTGTCTTTTCTTTACTGTGTCCATCATTGCTACACTAATTCCACTGAAATTCCTAATGAACTTTCGGTAGAAACTAGCCAACCCGTGAAAACTTCTCACCTCAAATGTGTTCTTCGGTGATGGCGAATTCTTAATCACTTCCACCTTATCCGGATCCATCCTCAACTTGTCTGCAGAAATAACAAACCCCAAGTAGATGAGTTTTGTCTTCATGAATGAGGACTTCTTCATATTTATCAATAGTTTTTCCTGCTGTAGTCTCTGCATCACTGTAGCCAAATGTTTCAGATGCTCTGTCTTTGTTTTACTGAAAATCAGTATGTCATCCAGATACACGATGACAAATTTCCCGATGAACTCCTTTAGAACTTCGTTCATCAACCTCATGAAGGTGCTCGGTGCATTTGTTAAGAAAAACGGCATAACAAGCCATTCATACAACCCTTCATTGGTTTTGAAGGTTGTTTTCCATTCATCACCTTCCCTCATACGAATATGGTGATATCCGCTCTTCAGATCAATCTTCGAAAAAAAAAATTCTCCACTTAAACAGTCCATCAAGTCATCCATCCTCGGCAATGGAAACCTATACCTGATAGTTATCTTGTTGACTTGAATCAACACACATTATCCAACCTCCATCTCTCTTTGGACTGAGTACTATCAGAACAACACATGGGCTCAAGCTTTCCCTGACTAATCCTTTGTCCAACAAGTCTTGGACTTTCCTTTTAACCTCTTCATTCTCTTGCGGCATCAATTTGTATGCAACTTTGTTCAGCAAATTGGCTCCTGGTATGAGATCAATATGATGAATCACACTTCTAATCGGTGGTAACGAATGAGGTAATTCGTCCACTACGATATCAACGAACTCTTCCAGCAGTTCCTGAATCTCTTCTGGTAAATCATCCACTCTTGTGCTAGTCAAAACAATCTTCGGTTTCCTAACCACAAAGAACTGTGGATCCTCTTTCTTCTTAACCTCTGTAAGAAGTTCCTTCCCACTCATGAGAAGTACTGTGTTGCTCACTTCCGACTTCACCTCTTTATCCTTAATTGGAAGCAACATGTGTGTCCTCCCATTCTTCTCTAGGGTATATGTGTTCATTCTCCCATCATGAATCACATTCCTATCGTATTTCCATGGTCTACCCAACAATAGATGACAAAAATCCATAGGAATAACATCACACAAGATATTATCATTATATCCTCCTATTTTAAACTCAACTAAACATTGTTTAGTGACATTTACCTGATGTCCTTTTTGTAGCCATGAAACTCTATATGGACTGGATGTTCGCTCGTCTCCAGCTCCAGCTTTTCTACCATCTCGGTTGAAACAAGATTATTGGTGCTCCCACTGTCCACAATGACCTTGCACACCCTATCTTTGGTTTTGCAAGCAGTCCGAAAAATACTGTTTCTTTTCACTGAGTTCTCTACCTCCTTCTCTGGCGTCAAAAGGACTTTTCGCATCATCAACGATCTTTCGCCTTTAACGTCTTCTGCCTCCACATCTTGCCTCTATGCTTCGACGATGTGAGTCTCCCCACCTTCTTTCTTTTTCTTTGGACACTCATAAGACTTGTGTCCATTATTTCCACACGTGAAGCATGTGATTACTCCACCTCTTCCTCTTCCTCTACCTCTGGTACGAGGAAAAGTATTATGGTCAACATACCCTCCTCTCTGCTCAGTATGCTGCCCTCGCTGTTTAGCATATTGCCCTTGCTGTGAGCTGCCACCTCTCTCAGTTCGAGTTTGAGGTTTCTTCCAGTCCTCCTTGTGTTTTTGATATTTGTCCCAAGCAACTGATTTGCCCCTGGCTTGACTCCTACCTCAACCTCTTTGACTCTGCTTTCAGCTCAGCTTCTCTTCCGCTTTTAGAGCTATTTGATAAGCATCTTCCACCGTTTGGATGGTCAACATACTCATCTCATCCTGAATCTCATATCTCAGGCCATTCATATACCTAGCTACCTTTTCATCATTGCTTTCACGATGACCTGCCCTGATATTCAGCATGTAAAATTCCTCAGTATATTCTTTCACTGACATCAGCTTCTGTCTCAGGTTCTGCATTCTCCTGAATAGAGTAATCTGGTAATCCATGGGGATGAATTTTTCCTTCATCTTTGCAATCATCCTATCCCAGCTCTTAATTTTTTGCTTGCCTCGGTAACGCCTGTCCGCTTGTAGTTCATCCCACCACAATGCTGCATGTCCTTTTAATCTTATGACATCGTGCTTCACTTTCTTGTCTTCTTCGACATCTTCATAGTTGAAATAAGTATCTAGGGCTCTAATCCAGTCTAGAAGTTCTTCAGCATCCAAGTTTCCTTATAAACTGAAATGTCCATCTTCGCCTTTGCGCCCATTCTTGCAACAGCTTTAAGCAAGCATTCATTTGCTACATCTTCTGCTGTGATTTCTTCTTCTCCATGTCCAGCATCATCTTCATTGTCGAACTCACTGACATCTCCTATATCAGTTGTACGTTTTTGTCTTATCTCCACGTCCACAAGTCTGGTGCGTATGTTATGCAAATCTCTTTCTACTTCTGGATTCTGCACTTGTCTACCCCTTCCTCTAGACGTCTCCCTTTCCTCCTCTGGATCGGGTGATTGTCTATCTCTTCTCCTCGGCGGCATGGTGAATCTTCCTTCTTCCTGCTACAGAAAGCAAAGCAGCTTTTCTAAGCTCTGATACCACTTGATGGCGTCCACCCGGGCACCTACCTCAGCAGGTCCCGCGCCTGACCTCCCAGTCTTAAGGATCGTTCAATTTCCTCCCTAGAGCCAGAATGGCTCCTTTGATTCTCCACTAGAATTCCCCTTTGAAATTGGCCCACAGGCTTTTTGGCTCTTCGAAGCCTCTAGGCCGATCACTGTTCTCTACCTGACGGAAGAATAGAAAATTGGGTTTCGGGGTTTTCAAACTCCCGATATCATGACCCTTTGGTTTCCAATTTCCTGATCTCAGATATCTTGATGCGCTTCCTTGTCGCCTTAGCCTCCGGGCTATGCGTTTGGTCCACGCGACCTCCTCTTATATGACCATAGTCATACTCCCTATCGGGATTCGGGGTTTTGAGTGTCAAAGTGTGATAAATATCTTACCCATGGAATTCCCGATATTCCGACTCATGACTTCGCGAAATGGCGTCACTAAGATGTCCTTCCACAATCAACGACTATGATTGGTCGCTGAGATCAACGACTCCCGATCTCTCTCGAGTTTCGCGACTTCAAATGTCGAAGTGCTTTGGCCTTCGATTCCCCGATCTCGCGAATGCCGATTTCCCAATTTGACTCCCTTTCCGGGACCTTTCCCGAAAGTCAAGATCGATGCTACGCTTCCTTAAAGATGGATAGTCCTGATTTGCCTTGGGGTTTTTACCCTGGAAATCCCCAATTTCTCTGTTATGACGAGACGACGTCAGCTGGGCCCACACAGGGCTCTCCTCTTGTCGAAAAATCAAACTTCGCGGTTTCGACTTGTGAGAGTATCCTGTCCTCAGGACCTCCGAAACACCGATCCCCGACTCTCTCTGGATTCCTGACACGTGTCCCCAGTGGATGGACGGTTAAGAATTCGTCAGGATTTTCACGATGGATTTTCCCGACCTCTTATCCATGGGACTTCCGATTTCCTGAACCCTGACGCCTCGATATCCTGATGCTTCTCAGCGTTCTCACTCTGCCCACGAGGGTTTAAACCCTGTGAAACTCCTGTC
>JASDQU010736998.1:0-27471 GCA_032191745.1 Picea mariana | reverse complement strand
GCTTCTATTAGGTATTCTTACATCCGCCTTATTCTATTTTATTGAAAGGCCTTATTAATATTGACCTTTATTACATCCGAATATATTGTTCTACCTATGTGCAGGTTAGGACCCTAACATTTGGCCATTAAATTTCTTGACCCTAAACTTTCCATATTCTCCCATTGCTCCCACTCAAACCAGGAACCCTCTTTTCTTGTGAGTTACCTTTCTCTCTGATACCAGTTGTTATAAAAACATGATCGTAGAGCAATAAAATAAAATAAATGTGGAAATAAAACATAGAAGATACACAAATATATGTGGTTCACCCAGTGTGGGCTACGTCCAGCAGAGAAATTTCTAGGTCCTTCCTTTTTATTATCCAACAAATGAAGGGATACAACCTACAAGACACTCGTTGTAACTTCCTCTTCTTTATCTCATAGTCTCCTCTCTCAGAATACAATATTCACAATGATACACAACCACAATAGAATTCCCTCATAAAAGAGGGTTTCCTTTTATGGAAAAAAACCCTAACATATCTTCTACCATCAAATATGAAACCTTATAATGAATGGTCCATATTTACTATGAAATTACAATATACATTTACAATGGAATTTTTCCTTTGGGGGATTTTCCCCTAAACCCCTTCTTTCCCCCAGACCCCACAGGGGGGGAAAGCCCCCCCTCCAACCCCCTTGCGTGGAAGGGTGTACAATATTCTAGGGTGTACAACCTTCATGGGGTACAAATACAACTAAAAACAAAGACCTATGAAACATGAAGATAATCAGGCTCCATAACCAATAGGAGACCCTTCTCACCACCACGGAGGTCAGGATTTTCAGGATGGCATCCACCACACCAGCTAGCTTCCAAAAATCACTAAGCCTTGCTCCATGAGGTACAACTCAAGTATTATGGTGAGTGTCATTTCAATATTTGAGGCATTTGAGTATGGTGTATCTTAGACTTCTTTAGATTTCATGAAATATGCTTGGACATTATTCCTTTTTCCCAGTTTCACCTTGGTGGTTGAAATTGTGCCCTAGTAAGTGGTCTTTCTCAGGAATGGGTTTGCAAAAATATGGGCTTGGAAAAAGTGCATTTCAAATGAAGGTGCTACACACCCTCTACAAAGGTACCCATGAATGAGACATTGCAACCCCTTGTATGTCATGAACCCCATGCCCATTGGGTCTTGATCCATAACCACTTCATATACTTCACATGGCTTAGAGAGGGATCACTTGGGAAACACTCCTTGACTTAGGGAAAGATCTACCCAATAGGACACCTCGTCAACCCTCCCATATCCAAGCTTGGCAAGTCGCATAATGTATTTGAGCACTTACTTGTTTGACCGGGTAGTATTTGATGCACATGCTTAGGTGGCTCATTTATTTATTTGATTTACTCAGCTTGATATTATGACTTGATATCCTTGGAGGGTGTGCTTTTTTGTCTTTGCACGACCTAGTTGGTGGAGAGTTTTGGAAGAACAATCCTAGCTTCGGCTTCCATGGGGATTGAATCCCATAGGTTGGATGCCAAGGGCCCACATTCTAGATGAAAGATACGTACCTTTGGAGTCCTAGAAGACATCATGGATGACATGACCTAGCCCTTACATGCGAAACATTTTTCCTAGGAGAGGAAAAATGTCACTTTTAGAAGCTTGACGTCACCTAGAGGGCTAGGGTTTGGTGGTGAAGGTGATGGTTGATGACATGTGGCATGTTTTGAAGGAAGGAAGCTTGAACACCATCAAGATAAGACTTGAATGAATGACAAGTGGCCTTTGGGGGCCTATACATGCATCTACTACCCCAACGACTTCTTCAAAGTGCCAAAACGTCCCCTAAAGGGGTGACACCACCTATTCTAGGGTTTCTTTTGTGTAAAAGTGAATTTTAAAGATGAATTGTTTAATATTATTTTGTTGCAAGGTGTAATATAAGGGTTTTATACCCCTTATCTTATGTTTCACCCTTGCTAATGTGGACAAACTATGTGATAGACATTTTTTATAAATGGAGATAATAAGATCTCATTTTGAATCATAACTCTCCCATTATGAGAAGTAGAGGATTGAAATTTTAGCTACCTTGGATAATTTTGTTCTCTTGTGCTATGGTATGGTACTTTCTTTGGTTATGGAGTACATGATGATGATGTGAGTGTTGGATCATGTTGTCATTGCTGCCAATGGTTTGATTATTTGGGAGATTGTTGGATCATACGTCATTGATGCAAATGGTTTGATTTGATTGATGTCATTGATTGATGTCAAGTAATTGATTGATTGATGATTGATGAACAATGTATATGCATTGATGAGAATCATAGATGTACAAGTGGAAACCAATTGATAAATATGTATCATTGATATGATGCCCTTGATGAGAATGATACATGTTCAAGTGGAAACCAATTGATAAAGATGGATCACTGATATGATGCCCTTGATGAGAATGATAGATGTCCAAGTGGAAACCAATTGATAAAGATGGATCATTTATATGATGCAATGATTTCATGTGGATTAATGAAATGAAGATCAATGAAGTTGTTGGTGAAACTATACTAGATGGATAATGCTTGACATGTCATTTCTAGTGGTATGTGGCATGTCACATAACTCCTCACGATTTGAGAGTTATGGCTCTACGAAGTTGAAGGACCCCCATATGATGGATTGAAGCCCCAAAAGGTCAAAGAAGTCAAAGTTCTTGAAAAGAAGAAATCATTATTTAAATGATAAAGTAAAGTGACAAAATCAAGAAAGATTATTTANATGTGGAAACCAATTGATAAAGATGGATCATTGATATGATGCCCTTGATGAGAATGATAGATGTCCAAGTGGAAACCAATTGATAAAGATGGATCATTGATATGATGCATTGATGAAGATGGATCGATGAGTTTATCATTGATACATGATGCATAGTTGATATATATGATGCAGTGGTGAATTGATGCACAGATGAATCATTATTGTCTTATCATGGTTGATAATATACACAAATGGATGAACTCCAAAGTGGTCCCCTTATGGTGAAAGCCCTCACGGGAAGACACTTTATGGATTGAGTTATCCTAGAAGAACGGTTGGAGGACCCATGCTTGCATATGGATTAATGAGATGAAGATCAATGAAGTTGTTGGTGAAACTATCCTAGATGGATAATGCTTGACATGCCATTTCCGGTGGTATGTGGAATGTCACATAACTCCTCACGGTTTGAGAGTTATGGCTCTACAAAGTTGAAGGACTCCCATATGATGGATTGAAGCCCCAAAAGGTCAAAGAAGTCAATGTGCTTGAAAAGAAGAAATCATTATTTAAATGATAAAGTAAAGTGTCAAAATCAAGAAAGATTGTTTAAATGATAAAATGAAGTGACAAAATCAAGAAGGAATATTTAAAATGATAAAGTATTGGAGAACTTTCTATTCATGGAAAGTGGTTAAACCTAAAATAAGGAAAATAGGTTAAGTGACCTAGAAATGGGTTAAGTAACCTAAAAATGGGTTAAGTGACCTAGAAGATGAAAGTATAAATAAGAAGCTAAGATCTCTTGTAAAATGCACATTTGGTGAGAATCCTTTTTTTGGATCAATGGAGAGATTCTTGTGAATATCTTTTGGAGTATTGATGGAGAGATTCTTGGGAGAGCATCTTATTGATGTGGATCTCTTGAGCATGATTGAAGATCTATTATGAGGAAGAGAGCGAGAGGAGGATCTCATGGATGCATCAAAGTTTCGGCAATGTCAGAGATCTTGACGGAAAAATTCTTGGATTCATATAAAACTCTATTTTCTGATGCCCACGAGGGCTGTCTGTGTATAGGGTGAGTGTATATGCAGGCTGGCTGTGTATAGGGTGAGTGTACACACGGGATGACTATGTATAGGGAGCGTGGAGTGGATAAAATCATGGAGATTTTTGTTTGAGTTGGTGCCAAGCTCTTGGATGATGAGGCAGGTTCCAGATCTGCATTCTATGGCCTCAGATCTATCACTAAGAAACTGGTATGGTTACATTATTGTCTTCATGGATACTATTGTTTGATGTGGTTCAGTTTGGATGATTTGGTTGATGGAGTGAGAAGTACTCTTATGATTCAGTAGTGACATGATTGCTATGGTATACTAGTTGTTTATACATGATTGAGATAACATTCATATTGATTTGTTGTGGAGCATGAGCAAGCTATTGGAGAACTTGGATGTGTTATGACTGGTTGTGGGTCAGTTTGGATAGTGGAAGATAGAGGAGAAAGTGATTGTAGGTTGCAGAGGATCTGATCATGTTGCTCAGAAGCATACACTTGTTGCATTATACACTAGCCGCTTTCACACGCAGGTTGTAGTGAGCCAGGGCACGTGCACACACGGGCTGCACTACTGACAGGTCATGTACCTGTTGACAGATTGATATCTATTGAGGATTGTTGCCTCATCTCAGTTGGTGCTGAGGGTGTAAGTTGAGTCCTGCATTATAGAGCAGGTGCTCTTACAGAGTTGTACTCTATTCAGTTGTTGCTAATAAACCCCAAGGATTGTAGTCCGTAATAAAAAGAAAATTATACATACATCTTGTGTTCTTTGTGTTCATTGTGGTGATGACTTGTTGATGATATATTGCTGATATATGTTGCTGATATGTGCTTACATCTAACTGTTTATAAATGAAAACAATGGGTAATGAATAAATGTTGAGTGTTAATTGATGAGTTTTTGTGCAAGAGGGAAGTTTTGGGAAAAAGAGCCCCACACTCATTCACCCCCCGCTTTAAGTGTGGTAGGTGTGTCCAACAGTGAGGGCTCTTGGAGGCCTTTTTCTAGCTATTTGTGGTGGTTTATCTTGGCATGATATGGGTTATCTTGTTTCTATTTGGATTGGTAAGGGATTTTACTTGTTACTATCATTTATAATTCAAGCTCAAGGTTGATTGTTTCTAAGTCTAGGTAGGCAGTATAAGTGCATACACCCATAATTTATCTCCACCATAATTTCAAGCATAGAATTTATTGTTTGCAAGGGTTTTCTAAGGAAGTATAAGGATATACACCCCTTAGTTTCAAACCCTATCTAGATTACTTGCCTTGGGGAATAAGATGATTTATACCCCTAAGGAGGTATTAGCTCTAGCTCTTTACTTTTGACCCCATTAACGCATTAATCAAAGGCACTAGTCATTGCATTGGAGAAATAAAACGTTGCATTGGCAAACATGAAAAGTTGATGTTTTGAAGTTCTCTCACTTGGATATTGTTCCTTGAGCCCTAGGTTATGTTTCCTCATTGATGCATCCTCTTTCACCCATTAAAACTTGCTGCTGTTAAAAAAATAAACTACAGCTATTAGGGCTGCAAAAAACTAACTCTCTAACCCTAGATAACTCCTAAACTAACCCTAGGAATTGGCTACAACTTCTCCCTAACAAACTACTAACCCTAGCGCACTTTTTGAGCTAGTAAGAAGTGATTTTCATTAGCTTATTTTTTCTGTTATAAATATTGGTTTGCTACATCCATAAGGCTGATAAATATCATTATAGTAATATTTTCTCTCAGCCTTGCTTTTGTGCTAAAGTATTTCTTTATCATTGTTGAGTTAAGCTAGCTTTCACTAGCTTGTATCTCGCTTATTCAATTATACTTTTAGCATATATTTTGTAGCCTTTATTATCTTCTATATGCTGATATATATCATTGAATTATTCTACAATTAGGGACAAAAAGATTAAATTTCCTGTCCAACTAACATATTATATCATATACTTTATTTTCTTTGAGTCTCGGGCAGGTATTCACACTTGGGAGGTTACTCAAATCATTGACAACATTAAGCAACCCTATAGATTCATATCCAAGTTCCCTTTTCCATATAGAAACTTGAAATTTAGGGGATTCCATACATACATATCATTTTCCATCTCAATCCCCCCTAGGGTCACCGAGATTCCCCCCTTGAGGTGACTACCTCACCTCTAAAGTGACGAGAACGCCTACCTAAGGTGACAATGGGTAGGTGCTCTCTAAGTTGCCACCAATTGGTTGTTGGGTAAAGATTTTCCCAACCTATAACTTGTGCGATAAAAGGACAAACAATAGGGAAAAAATGGGCCTTAGTAAGTTAGGACAAAGTCTGCAAACCTAAGCTTAATGGAGGGCTTGGTCTTTGAGATCTATGCCTACTAAATGAAGTGATGGGGGCTAAGATCTAGTGGAATTGGCACACACCTTTGGAAACAAAAATATGCTCCCAACATAAATACTAAACAACTCATCAGGATGGAAGACCAAATTTCTAGCTCAAACATTTGGAATGTAGCCTGAAATAATTGGCTTCTCATACAACACCATGCCTTTTGGTAACTTTGCAATGGACAAGAAGCTATGTTTTGGTCTAACTCATGGCAAAAATTTTCACCCTTATAGTCCTCGGAGAGATTGCAACATATCTAAGCACAAATGTAGTAAGGGGACATGCTCAAAGTAGCAAATCCTTGGAAGGAAGAGCCATTCGCCCCTCACTGGCATAAATGGAAGGTTCCCCACTATGACCTAAATCTTCTAGTTGAATGTAATTTTCAACCCTGGAAGGAGTTAACATCCCAAAGGAAAAATTGCATTCGACAGGGATCTGATATATTATGTTGGGTCCATTCCCCTTTGGGCACATTTTTAATCAAATAAGCTTACAATCTCTCGACCAAGTTTCAACTCCAGCCAAAGGAAAACATTTGGCACATTATCTGGCACTCACATTTATGGCCAAAAAGTACCACTTTCTTATGGCTACTAATACAGAATCACATACCGACCTAGGATAACCTTCAAAAGCGAGGCTTCATTGGGCCCTTTGTCTGTCATATTTTCTTACAACATGAAGAATCTGGGGAAAACCTCCTAAATTAATGCTCTTTTAGCTCAATGATATGGGATTAGGTTGCACAAATCATGAGGAAAACAAATAGAAACATGGAAAATATAATCACTACCCTGGAGCAATGGGGATCAACCGCCTTTAATGACCCCATTCTAAATAGGATTTGGAAGATATTACTAGGTTTTGTAGTATGAAAAATTTGGAAGGTGAGAAACAAAAGAGTATTCCATTCTAAACCTTCGCCACCTCCTGCTATCTATTCTAATATCTTGGCCTGTATCCAGGAGTCTGTCTGTTCCCAATAGTGGAGCCAAGAATATTTCTCGTGCAATCCCACTGAAAAAATCATCCTTTCTCAGTGGAACTTAAATATAAATTCCTCTCAATGTCCCCTTAATATTAATCCCAATCCCATGCACACCTCTAGTCCCAAATCCTGGCAGTTTCCTCCACCTGGTTTCTTTAAATTAAACTTTGATGGAGCATCCAAAGGAAACCCGAGACTAACAGGTTTTGGGGTAGTAATCAGAGATATAAATGGATGAATCATCCACATCCTGGAAGGAAGCCTAGGATTTAGCTCTAATAATTCTTTTGAGCTATGGGGCCTCATTCATGGCATTCAATTGGCCTCAAGTTTAGGATTAAATCAATTGATTATGGAAGGAGACTCGTAGGTAATCATCTCCTTGGCCACCAAAATCATTAATGGTTCCAACCTTGTGAAAGATTCCCCAAGTTGGCACCTTCTAAGCTCACCAGACATCTTTCATTCTCTTTTATGCCCCTCACTCATCCTAGTCCCCTCCCATATTCAAAGTGAGGAAATTTTTTTTTCTGACACATTAGATAATGAAGGAGTGTCCTTAGAGGGTGATGATATCTCCATTGGATCCAATTTACTCCCAACTCCTTCTCTTCTCTTGCATTTCCTTGATTTAGCTGAGAAAGATTGCCCCTCCCTGGATGGAGTGCCACATGGACAACATGTAAATAGTCATGTCATGGAAAGCCACCATCACCCTTCTCTTTCAAATCCTCCTGATGTCATTCTTTAATGTCGATGCGATGGATGGAGGTCTAATCTGTAGGAAGAAGTTAATGTGCAAGTTTGGAATGACGCTAGTTGCCATTAGTTCTAGTACTTCGTTGAAGGTTCCCATCAATTATTTCTCCACAATATTTACAATGGAAGGAACATGCTCCATTGTGATGTTTCTTCTTAGAGATAAATCCACTCCTCCCATGCCAACTATGTTCAAGGATTTTAAGACTCTCACAAGGATGCACCAGACCTCTAACTCTCTAGTCTTTTCCTCCCCTTTGATGGCTCTCCTCCATATCCTCATAGTCATCATGCCCAAAGAGCGAGGAAAGCCGAAGCAAGGTCTAGCCTACTACGACTTCATTTACAAAAGAACTAGACCTGCCCCTCCCCCTATTCCATCTCAACCCCTTCCTCTACATGATGTTGCATCTCCCTCCACAACTCAAAATTGTGATGCCTTTGA
Source organism: Picea mariana (assembly GCA_032191745.1). Lineage (NCBI taxonomy): Eukaryota > Viridiplantae > Streptophyta > Pinopsida > Pinales > Pinaceae > Picea > Picea mariana. The sequence goes on along the minus strand of JASDQU010736998.1, from coordinate 19,065 downwards.
ATGTGGCCCTATCCTTGTGCAAAAGGAAATATATCCGACTCAGCTTTATTCTATATATGTTCCCACAATGGATTCTCTACTTCAAACCCAAAACCCCTTCGTTCCCCCAACTCAAAGGGTTGAAAAATCCTCGACTCTATAGCAGGAGGAATACAGTGGATGCCCTATTCCTGAAGAGGTAACTCTAGTATAAATTGAAGAAGGGACCTTGGAGAATATGGAAATGAACAAAGTGGTTTCATAGTCTGAGGAAACGATGCCTGAAATGACTCTGCAACAAAGTTTTTCTCTAGATCAATTGAACCTCATTTTTTAAATGAGAAGGGACGTCATAGACTAGTTACATTGCCATGAAACTCTTCACTATAGACTGGACATGTTATTTGATTCATTATTAAGAGAGACTGGAAAAATAATATGCCCAACATGAAATCAACCTTTTAATTTTTCTCCAGCTCCACCTAGCTCTTCGTCTGCTGATGGGGATCAAGGTGCTTCTGGTGTCTGATATTTTCAAGTTTACCTTTATTTTGCTAAATGTTAGGAAAGCATAGTCTCAACCTTTGGCCTCCTTGTTCATTAGTTCTTTTTTTAAAAACTTAGATACGGTAATTACTCAGGTCATGGACCACTTTTTAGAGCCTGGGTCTGTTAGAAAAATAGGACCGTGGAGAAATAAAATAAAACAAATATGGAAACAAAACACATAAGATACACAATACAATAGAGACACATATTTACGTGGTTCACCCAGTGTGGGCTACGCCCACCAGAGAAATTGCCAGGTCCTTCCTTTATTATTATCCATCATATTAAGGGATACAACCTACAACAAACCCGATGTAACTTCCTCTTCTTTATCTCACAGTATCCTATCTCATAATACAATATTCGTTATCATGCATAGCCGCAATACATTTCCCTCATAATAGAGGGTTTCCTTCTAGGGAAAAATGCCCTAACATAATTTCTACCGTTAGATCTGTGACCTTATAATGAACGGTCCAGATTTACAATGAAATTACAATATACATTTACAATAACCCCCCTCTGCACTCCCCCGCGTGGAAGAGTGTACATACTTCTGGGGTGTAAATACTTCATGGGGTATAAACACAGCTGAAAACAAAAGACCTTTGAATCAGGAAGATAAACAGGCTCCACAGCCAACAGGGTCTGGTTCTGGTTTCCACTTTTTGGCAGAACAGACCACATGCTCCCCCATATGTATATGTTTTTTGAATCTTTGAGGTAATACAATATTTACTTACAAAAAACAAAACTTTGAAATTCCATCTAGGCTGAGCCTAGGCCGGGGCTAGCCCTAATGTTGGATGGAAAAATGATCTTCCCATGAGTGGGATAGTATCACCAAGATTGTGCAAGACTTGGTCAAGCCGAGGTGCCCCGTGGGACAGTTTTATTCCCCTCGAATGGCTTCCACCCTAAAACCCTCCCCATGAGGTTTGAACCAACGACCTGATGGGGACTAAATCTCACACAAACCAATTGGTCACCTCATGGGTAATGAATATTTTTTTATCTTTCAAAAGGGTTTGAAAAAAATCATGTATTCAAACTTCCACTGAACATTTTCTCAAAACAAAACCATAAAAAAATCGATACTTTGTTAGTTCTCATTGGATATTTTCAGGACAATAGATCCCAAATGAGGATCATTTAAGATATTAGAAATAGTATAGCCCAAATGCCTTTACAAATATCTATGAATAATAATAAAAAAACAAAGGAATGTGTTCTCTCTTATTAAATATGACGGTGATTCGATAGATCAAGAATAATAGGGAAATCCTAAATGTAGAAAGAAAAAGGAAAGTCTAGTCAGTGCCTTGTTTTGTAGTAATAACACTTGCACAAACCAACTGGCAAAAGGGATAAGCTAGAAGAATGATGAAGGTTAAATCTTGGGTGGCTTTACTTACAAATTTCGTAGGCCATAAATACTCTATGATCTAAAATCTCTTCTTGCTATAGAAAACTCCTTATATGATGTTTCAAAATTAAACCAAAAGGAACCACCAATAACCTAACTTACCTAACTATTTTTTGATTTCACAATGTCTTAATAGTAGCATGGACAACTTAATCCACCCAACTTTTAATGTACTCTTGAAGTGGGGTGTAGTGTTCCTTAACTCTTAGACTTGAAACACATATAAGGTATACAAAGATTATAAATGCATACAACTATATACAAGAGACAAATAAGATGAAATGTTTGAAATATACCCTTGCATTATGATAATGAGAAGAACTAAAGAAATGTTCACTTGCCTCATAAAGTGGGGTGACCCTTGTATTATGATAATGAGAAGAATTAAAGAAATGTTCACTTGCCTCTTAAAGTGGGGTGACCATTCACTGAGAAGAGCTCCAAGTACAACAATACTTGGAAAAACATTCCATAACCTCCTAACTCTTTAAATATATTCTTAAAAGAAAAATCCTAGCTAATTGTGGTCCCATCATTAATGAATACCAACTACCTAGTGGGCCTTATATAATAAAGATGGTCCTTTTACATTAAATAACTATCCATTGCTATCTAACAAGTCTTATTCAAAGAGGACGGTTTCATACATCAATTGACTAAATCCCAAGCAACCTAGAGTAGGGAGGTTAGTGAAGGACCCTAACATGCCCTCCCCTTGCAAAATCAATGTTGTCCTCAAGGTTAGAGGTGAGGAAATTGTTGAAAAATCATGTTGGTTTCTACGTGGAATCTTTTGGCTGCATATCTTTCCACTGGATTAGTACTTCTTGTACCATGCATTGACATAATTGACATTCTCTAGTATCCAATACTACTTATAGCTAGAGCCAAGCAAAGCCTTCTTCATCAAGTTCCAGTAAGTTGGTTCACACGTTGCAATTCGATCCCACTACCTTCTTCAAACAAAGAACATGAAAGACTAGATGAATCTTGGAGTGGGTTGGAAGATCTAGTTTGTAGGCCACTTGTCCAATGTGTTGAATGATCTTATAGGGTCCATAGAACTTTGGCGATAATTTCTAGTATCCAATACTACTTCTAGCTAGAGCCAAGCAGAGCCTTCTTCATCAAGTTCCAGTAAGTTGGTTCACACATTGCAATTCAATCCCACTACCTTCTTCAAAAAAAGCACATGAAAGACTAGATAAATCTTGGAGTAGGTTGGAAGATCTAGTTTGTAGGCCACTTGTCTAATGTGTTGAATGATCTTATAGGGCCCATAGAACTTTGGTGATAATTTCTAGTGGATTTGATCTTTAAGTGATGTTTTTTTACAGGGTTGAAGGCAAAGAAACACCTGATCCCCTTTTGCAAAATAAGATTTTGAGCGATGTTGGTCATCTTGTTATTTCAATATATTTTGAGCCATGACCAAATTTTTCTTAAGTGTCCAGAGAATGACTTCTCTAATGTAAAGTGTTATGCACTACATGAATCTTGGAGGTGCCTCATAAGTATGAAGTCACTAATATAGGTTTTTTTGCTATAAATAACTTCATATATCTAATTACATCAATCATAAGATTAAACAACTATTCCCATTCCCACTCCATCTTACTTAACCACTTTCAAAATAATATATGTGGCACAACTCAAATAATAATATAAAAATAAAAAATTTGAATCTCCCTCCTCACATAAAATACAAGTTTACTAATAAAAATAGTTATTTTGATAAAATTATTATATATATGTTTACACTTAAACTCGTCACCAAAAGCTAAACAACTAAAAATGATGTTTTGTAAAATTGTAAAATGGGGAAGGGTCACATACACAACAACTAAAAGTGATGTGTTGTAAAATTGTAAATTGGATAAGGGTTACATACACAAGAAAAACATAAAGTTAATAGGGAACTTACATTGTCCTTATATTAAAGCTCTTATCATTTTTGAGATACAGTGTCTAGCTTTTGATTAGAAGTGTGATGAAATGGTCCCCCATAATATTTGACATAAAAACATATAACACAGCTTTACTAAAGCAAACTTTCGAAAAGTGTTATTTTTAAAAGCGAACTTAATGGATTGGTACACAATAAAATTATTAATTACGAGAAAAAATATATTCTAATATTCCGGATATATTTAAATAAATTTCACTTTTCCACTCAACTCATTTAAAAATTGGGTCATTGTCACCTTTTCAAAATCAACTTTTTAATGTGGAAAAGTCCAATTAACCATCACCGTATATAATTCTTTTTTACCTCGGCATCCAACTTCTCATTTGCTCTTTAATAAAAGAATGAAAAAAGGTTTTTTTAAATCACCTTTTTTTGGGTAAGTTATAAGTCTTAATGTTAATATGGCATAAAATATAGTACAAGTAAAACTGATTATGGCTTACTACTCGGGAAATCAGGACTACATTAGTGGTTGACTATCATAGTTTGAGTACTTTCAAAAAAAAAATATGGAACCTAACATAATAACCTGTTTATTTTAAAACTAACAAAAAATAAAACATAAAGTTAATGAATGAGGCGGTAATTGTCACTCCTCGTATTTACAAAACCTAGATAAATAAAGTGATTTAAACTAGGTAACCATATTCTTGCTTATGACAAAAATGTTTAAGGTTTTTCTCCTCTTAATCCTTCTCCAGCTCGATGGGATTTGTTGGGGTGCCTTTTGATGTTGGGAAATGGTCATTGGTTTCCATGAAGTGTCCTAGTGAGTCTATTTGGTTGTTGATCATGATCTCGATATTGAATACCTTTTTATAGAGAGCATCAAATTTCTGATTCACGACACTTAACTTGTACAAAATGGCTTTTTGTTGGATGACTTTCTCTTCAACTATATAATCAATGAATGCTTTGTTAATCCAGTGTAGTTCAATGAGACGAAAGATCTTGGTATCTCTTGTCCTCGAAAAACTTGAGTCAGGAGCCCATTCTTTAAATTCTCCTTTCAATTGTTCTTTAGTGACCTATTGCCTTTACTTCTTGACAAAATTCTCTTTTATGTCCATCTCTTATTTAGTTGCCTAAAAAAATGACAATGGAAATCATAGGCCACCTTCATAGAATTTAGTTGAGCTCGAGTTAGTTGTCAATAAGCATGAATAGGAAGGGATGCATGGGAGGTGCCTCTGTCGACAACCCTCTTGTTGTCAGAAGAGATGGCTCCTTTACCTTTAGGATTCATAATGAGAGACATTGGCAAGATTAGTGTTCTTGGAGGCTTAATAACATATAGACTAAATTGGGCGAGAGGGTGATACCAGTTAGACCCAAGAAGCAAGAAACATTGAAGGGAGAGGGTCAGGGAGAGGAAAGCACTCGAAATTGAAGTAGGGGAGAGACATTTGAAAAATAATGGAAGCATGTGTTATAACATCTTTTTCCATTTCATAGGATATATGCACATGATCGGCCTGAATGATTATCCATGTCCTACTAGCAAACAAAAATACCCCTCAGTACCTCCTCAAAATTCTAAAGAACCCTCATTTTCCAAGCCATACACACCTTAACAATTATGCAACATGTGTACGCAACTTTTTATATGCTAGTTGCTCTTCAACGTCACACATATGCATTTATTTTGGCCAAAAATATATATAATTGCTAAATTTTGGGCGAGGTTTATGAGTTTCTTCGGTTCATGACCCCCTATAGCCTGTCTATAACTACTCTAACAAATTATTTGGACTATAAATTGATGCCAAGGGGTAGAGGAGAGAAAACAATCCTAGAAGCATCATTATGTTGGTAAAATTTTGCTAGAGTCTGCAATCCCATTCCCAAGTTTTAAGACTTCTCCCTGTATTCCTGGAAACCTTTGTTTCTAGCCTTCTTGCTCTATTATCCCATTCAAGAAGATATTCCTTCTCTTTCGCACACTTGTCTAAGAGAGAGGATTTAGAAGGTGTGAGGCTTCTTTAGTGGCCCGAGCAGAGGAATCCCGACGACGATTTCGGGGCAGTGCCACAACAGTTCCAGGTGAAATCCTTTCAAGTAATTTGTTGTTAAACATTTAAAGAGAACTCTCTTTTCTGTCCATATTTTATGTAATTGATTTTCTTTTCATAATATCTATTTGCATTGGATTACTTTAACATTGACCTATTTGAGTTAGTATAGTTAGGAGTCAGTTATAAAAAACTACCTTCCTTGCAACAATTTCTTTGTATGTGTGCAGGTTGATCGGAAAAGTATTGGAGCATGGGATTGGAGTGGGAATTCATGATGGGAGACTCCTCCAAACTTCGTATGTGTGCAGGTTGATCGGAAAAGTATTGGAGCATGGGATTGGAGTCGGAATTCATGATGGAAGACTCCTCCAAACTTCGATATCGAAGTAAGTAGCTTTTCACTTGTAATTAGTTACTCACTCATAACTACCTTTCTGTCAGTTAGAGATTGTTCTCGAGGTACATGTTGTGTTTTGGCTCCTAACCCAAGCCATAAGAGTTTAATCTCTGCAAACATAATTGGTGACTCCACTAGGAAGAGTCTCCTTTTGGTTAGTTTTAGGTGCTTGCTTATTGTTTTCTTTGATTTTTTGGCTTTCTTTTTGTTTCTACTATTGTAGTTAATTTTTCAGAACCTTGGCCCCTATTCTCAGGCTTTGCACTTAGTTCTTCCCAAGATTTTCTTGGAGATATTAGTTGTATATGCTCTTCCTTTAAAGGCCATAAGTGTATATACGCTATCTACATAAAGGAAAAACGTGTATGATCTAGGTGGATACCAGTGGCCACCCACTTGTTCCACTAATTAAGAATGTTTCCACATCTTGGTGGTTTTTCTATGGTTTTTCGGGTCCCAAACATCTGGGGCCATTTTGAGGCCCTAAACGACGTTTTTTAGGCACAATACCATCTATCATATTGATAAATATAGATGATAGGCTAAATAGAATGTGTACTCCTAGACTAAACCTTTTCGACGGGGTGTCGAGCGCCCCAAACAAAGATCGTATGCAAAAGTTGTGCCCTAGGGAAGTTGATGTATCAACTAACTAGATCAGGGCCTACAAACCTTTTGGCATTTCATCTTCTAGGGTTAGGGTTTTGGATGTTTAAGATTTTCTCATTGATGCTTTATGTTAAAAGACATTTTTGTCCTCTTTGTAATAAGATTCTTGCAAATGAGCATAGTTGTCACATCCCTCTCTTCAAAGATAAGTTACCAAATTCTAGCTAGCTTATGTGCTTTGCATTTTATAGTCTTTTGTATTCCAGACAAACATTAATAGAATCTGAATTTAATTGTATTACCGTGTTTCTTGCAATATCTCTATGTATTTCCTTGTTATATCTCTACCTTCATTTCATTCTCAATATAATCTAGATCAATGTATGTACACACCTTTCCTTGAGAACATGTGCGTATATTTCCTATAAGGTGGTTTCTTCTTGCTTTTTGTTTTGATCAAAGTCCTATTTGGGTTGTGGGGGTTCTTATGGATTCGTTGGGTCTCTATAAGTCTCTTAACAGTTTCAGAAAGTAGTCAGTGTTTATAAAATTAAAAGAAAACCAAAAATTCTTAGTGTTTTTGTTTTTTTAAAGCCTTTTTTATTTGCTTTATGGTGTGGAAGATGTTCTTTCAAGTTCTATGATTTTTGAATTTCCTTGGTGATCCTTTATGTAATATGGAGATTTTGATTAGAAATTTCTTTTCTTTCTCCCTTGCATTTCTACTTTTCAAGAGAAAAATAAAAATGACCTTCATTTTTCAGTTTTTGCTTTGTTTACCTAGTTGTGAGGACACGCAAAGGAAAAGTTGCTTTCTATATGAATTTTGTTCCCTCAGTTTTTGTCATCCTTGTATAGATGAAGAGGAAAAAGGAAAAGGTCCCATATTTATCATACTTCTCTCTTTTTCCATTTGCATCAAAGCATAGTTGCATTTTTATACATTTAGCGTTTCTTGGTTCTTGTCAGTAGTAGTTTTCATTTTCAAAAAGAAAAAGAGAAAGTTGTGCATTTTAAAGAGTTACATTGCATATTTCACTCAAAAGAAAATAATTTCATTGCATATTTATTTGAAAAGAAAAGAGTTGCATTGAAAATTTTGAAAACTTGCATTTAAAGTGTTCAACATTGCCCTCAATTTCATTTGAATAATTGGATTTGTTTTGAAAAGGAAAATGTTCTTATAGTGTTTATTTTTCCGCAAGAGTCACTTAACACCATCAATTTTGTGATCAATCCTTCTAAGTAACTGTTAGAACACAAATTAATTTTTCAAATAAAAAATCAATTTTGTCAAAATTCCTTTTTGTTCTGTTCTTTTCAAAATAAAATTTTTAAACTTAGGAATATCATTTCTTAGACTAAAAGGAGTTTTCATTACATCTTGACAGGGCCGATCAAGTACCAACTGTTAAACTTTGACATTCATATAGATCGACGACTCTCACAACTTCAGAGTTTCAAAATTGAAAAATGTTTAAACAACAAAGAAATATGAAGTTCACTTCGGGACTTCACGATTCGGGAGTTCAAGATCAAAATTTTAATTCTTAAAACTCCTAAAGTCGCGAAGCTCCGAAGTCTCGAAGATGAATTCCAACAAAATATTTTAAAATTAATCAGTTGACGTGTCATATGCCACCTTCCAATATTTAGTCGTGGTGACATGTGGCACTCACTTTGGGCACTCTTGGTCACATGATTCACACTATTTTGTGTGACATGTTTCACTCATATATTTATGGCTCGTCATCAACAATGACGTCATACTTTCACATCACTCAGGGAGATTTTCCTCCAGAAGATACAATCAAGAACAAATTCAAACAGCGTCGAAGTGTCGAAGTGTCAAAGAGTTACATTGCATATTTCACTCAAAAGAAAATAATTTCATCGCATATTTATTTTAAAAGAGAAGAGTTGCATTGAAAATTTTGAAAACTTGCATTTAAAGTGTTCAACATTATCCTCATTTTCATTTGAATAATTGGATTTGTTTTGAAAAGGAAAATGTTCTTATAGTGTTTATTTTTCCGCAAGAGTCACTTAACACCATCAATTTTGTGATCAATCCTTCTAAGTAACTATTAGAACATAAATGAATTTTTCAAATAAAAAATCAATTTTGTCAAAATTCCTTTTTATTTTGTTCTTTTCAAAATAAAATTTTTAAACTTAGGAATTTCATTTCTTAGACTAAAAGGAATTTTCATTACATCTTGACAGGGCCGATCAAGTACCAACTGTTAAACTTTGACATTCATATAGATCGACGACTCTCACAACTTCAGAGTTTCAAAATTGAAAAATGTTTAAACAACAAAGAAATATGAAGTTCACTTCGGGACTTCACGATTCGGGAGTTCAAGATCAAAATGGTAATCCTTAAAACTCCTAAAGTCGTGAAGCTCCGAAGTCTCGAAGATGAATTCCAACAAAATATTTTAAAATTAATCAGCTGACGTGTCATATGCCACCTGCCAATATTTAGTCGTGGTGACATGTGGCACTCACTTTGGGCACTCTTGGTCACATGATTCACACTATTTTGGGTGACATGTTTCACTCATATTTTTATGGCTCATCATCAACAATGATGTCATACTGCCACATCACTCAGGGAGATTGTCCTCCAAAAGATACAATCAAGAACAAATTCAAACAGTGTCAAAGTGTCGAAGATACACCCATGAATATTCACCTTATGAAAAGGTTTTCAGAGGAGTTAGATAATATGAGGAGGTCATATCCAGATTTCAAAGTCTTCCTCAAGAACAACAATTAGGTTTTCTCAGCTTTCAAAAGCACAGAAGGAACAATTTACCTAAAATCTTGCAAGAAAAACAAAATCTTAATCCAACTTCACAGGTGGCACAATCATCAAATCTCAAGCAACATGACTTGCCTCAGGACAAAATTAAAGAAGTGGAAAGGACACCAGAAACATTGTCCAAGGATGCAATAATTATAGGAATATCCATACTAGGTAAAAGTGATCAAGAATTATTAACATTATTCGAAGATTTTACGAAACATGGACATAATTTTCCTCTATTATTATCAAAAAGTGAAACTCATATGAAAGATGTCAGAAATCAATGGGAATCTACTGCACTTATTTCTCCCATACCATCTTTGACTCCCTTAGCAACAAGTTCTGATTTACCTTGTTCAAAGGTTATCAATATAGATGACCTGACACCTATTGAAACTAAATATATTCCTTCATCGGATTTATTTTTCAACAAGAAAAGGAAGGCTATCATACAAAGAGAATCTCAATAGAAAGAGGGAGGAATTACCAAAAAGAAAAGAATGATATGTGATGAACAGGATCAGAGTGACCCGAAATTCATGAAAGAAGTAGCAAATTCACTGGGAGCATTTACAACTACTAAGTTATGGTCAATGGATAATTTGAGAAAACAACTTGACCGAAATAATCTTTTAATTGAACAATTGCATAATGATATGAAGCAGATGGAAGTTACTGCCAGAGAAAAAATCAATTTTGATATAATCCAAGTCAGACAAGGTTTTGAGCAGCAGATTAAACAATTAGAGGATAAATTGAAATTAATTTTTCAAAATCAGCACTTGAGTAATAACATGGTCTCTCAGCAAGATACATTAATAAATCAATTGTAGGCTCGAATAACCACAATCAAGGGCACAATAATTGATATTTCTACCTTCAAGAAACACACATCAGAGGTAAATGAGAAGTTGCAGATTGTCCAGCAGAATTTGTATGAAAGTTTGGATGCCATCCAAAAACATTATCAAGTAATCAATAATTCTTTGCAGATTATTGATGACAAAGAGAATGAATCTTCTATGGCTAGATCCAAATTTCAAGAAATTATAGTGTGGAGGAAAAATATCAATGTACCAGGACTTTCCTCTTTTTCATAATTTGAGCAAATAAAAGGAGATTTGGATTTAAAAACTATGGAGAACAATCTTGAAGAAAGTAAAAGGTTATCTAAAGAGGAAAAATATGCTTGTCTTGATTCTGTTTTAGCTGTAGATCTAGAAATGACAGAAATTGATGTCAGTAGTATTCATGATGCACTTGGGCAAGTCGAGATTGAAAAGAATAGAGAATATATGAAGAAGAGCAAAGAGACGATACAAAATGCGATACTATAGGCAAATCATGTAGATTTACAATTCTTAAATGATCTTCTAGTGACACCAAGTTTACAACATCAGATCACTCAAGAGGAAGTAGTTCAAATTCAAATAAATCTACCATTGGTGCATAAAAAGGAATTTTCATTTGAATTAAATGCACATATTGAACCCTCCAAGTTTGTTATTGCATTATTGGATATTCATGCACAATTCAAGGATCAACAAAAGCCAAATGCATCCATGAGAAAATAAAGGATGAATGAATCACTAGCAAGCGAAAGAAATCTCAGAAGATGTTCAATATCTTTGTAATATCTTTTTAGTTTATATTTTTTTCTATTTTAAGATCTAGGAATGTGGAAATTCTAACCACTTTTGGTTTAGATGATTTTTGTATAATAAGAAGATTAAAGATGTATTCATGGCTTCTTTTGGCCTAATGTAAAATAGAACCTTCTTAATACCAATTTCAAAGAGAACACAAAGATTCTACATTTCATTTCATTGAGTTATGTGTTTTATGTGTGTTTCCTTTTCATAACCTCATTTTCTTCATGGCTCTTAAATATTGAAAGACTACAATTTAGTAATACATCTACTGTGGTCCATATAATTGGAAGTTTGTTAAGCTATAAATTTTGCTTTGTTATTACTGTGAGTAAAGAAATACCTATATCTGTGTGGATGTCCTTATTTCAATTCATCTTTTAAGAATCATCCTTCATGATTCTTCTATTATAGATAAGGTAAGATTTATCACTATTGGATACCTTACTTTATTTTGACAGTTTTTTTTAATCAATTATACTTTTCATATACTCAATATTTACAAAAAAACTCAAAGAAAGAAATATTGCCTTTGTGTTTTCTAATTGTTAAATTTATTTGAAGTTTCATATTAAAATTGAAGGTAGAAAAACATTATAAAAAAAAATCTCTTAAATTTTGGATGCTTGACATTATTATGTGATCCTAGAGTAAATCTTAAGAACAATATCTTTTTGGCATCGTTGTCGGGTAACAGATAAACGAAACTATTTCCCCCTGGGGATACGACAAAGTTTAGTTTCAATTTTTTACGATGGACAAGAATTGAACACAAGGTTGAGGATCTTTTTTAATTTTCATTGGGGACTCCATTTTGGAAAAGATGGAATTCAGACGAAAAAATACCATAAAAAATCCAGACGATAAGCAAACTACAATAGTTTCAGATCCTGAAAAACTGTTGAAAACCAAAGGATATCTAAAGTAGATGTCTGCATTAGTAGGTAAGGTATATCAACCAAAGGTTACTCAAGTTAATGTTAATATTCCAGCGGAATAAATAATTTTACTTATTTTTAAAGAAAAACATCAAAATAAACCTCATTCAGTAGAAGCGTCAACTACTAATCCTGAAATTAAATTAGAAAATCGAGAGGTTGAAATTGTCGAAGTAAAGTTGTGTGATCTAAAGGGAGAAAATTTCTAGAATACACCTTTTTCTTTGATAGATACTTTTACCAGTGAGAATAAAGAATCATCTTTAGTTCCTAATGTTGTCTATACACAACCTATCCTTATTTTTCAAATAAAAGTTTTTGTCCCTAAAAATCATGAAGATCATCTTTTGTACTCGGGTTCATCTCTTATCACTTCCCCCATCTACCCGTCTATTCGATATGAAATACCAAATTCAAGTTCTCATTTCCCTTTTGATTTTGATTTTACATCCCTATCACGAGAACCATCACCTTTTGATTATCTAGCATGTCTCTGTTATTACCTTCCTGAAGAAATTAAATATCTAGTGCAACAATCTTTTCAAATATTCTATAATTTACATTATAGTCCTAGTATCTCTTCTCCAAAACTATCAATGGTTGATGTAGGAGGTGTAGGAGGCGGTGGAAATATAAATCCACCACCACATCCTCCAAGGATTTTTTCTAAAGTCACTGCTAGATATGCCCCTTTATCCCTCCCTGCAGCTCTGCATGATTTACTTGAGAATTATATGAAAAGTTTACCTAAATTCCTAAGAGAAGGGGATTTAACTGGCACATAACACATTGCAAATTTTGATCAATTTTTTGATATACTTGGCATTGAACATGAAGATGTTTACATGAGACTTTTGGTACAAACTTTTGAGGGACAAGTTAGAACTTGGTTTAGGGGACTTCCTACAAATTTCATAGAAACATATGATGATTTAGAAACTTCTTTATTAAGACAGTGGGGTGCGAAAAAAAACCCATTTATATTATTTACCTGAATTTGGAGCTTCAAGGAAGAAAACGTCTGAAATTGTTTCTGAATTTATCCAATGATTCAATAAACTGTATAGAAAGATCCCAGCCGAAGTTAAACCTTCCCAGCCAACTGCTAAAGTTACTTTTGCAAGCGAATTTGATTTAGATTTTTCTTTACTTTTAAGGGAAAGAATATATACAACATTAGTTGGAATGCAAGATGATGCTATCGAAATTGAATCTAATATTATGGCATTAGGAAAATTGAAAACAAAGGTTGATATGGGAATAAGAGAACCTATCAGATTTAAAGAACAAGGAGGACCCTCCAGTTTTGGAAAAAACACACAAGAGGAAAAGATGGACGCGATGGATAAAATAATTAAATATTTATCAAATAAAATTTCCAGGATGGAAATTGAGAAATTCAAGCATGACCCATACATTAGAAATAAAAATCAATTCAGGATAAACCTCAATACAAATCCTCAGATTCAACAGAGGCAAATTAAGAATGAGGAACAAAGGATTCAGGCCCCCTTTAAAAAAAAAAGTCTTATACAAGGAGATGATGTTCAATATTATGACGAATTAGATGAGGATATAAACAATTTTAGTGATGGTGATATTGAACCTCATTTAACTCAACAAGACTACAAAAAATATTTAAATCTTGGATCATTATTTGATGAGAAAAATATCAATAACTTGGTAGATACTACATCACAATATAAATATCTTGTCAATTCAATAATGGATGAGCTTCATAACAAATATGATTTGAGGCCAAGAGCTAATACTTCTTGATGCAGACCACCACCACTCCCTGGGGCTTTCGTGACCTCTCGGTCTAGGATCGTTTGAATTTGGGAGATGGGTCAGCGCTTGGGCCCTTGTTGAGCCCTCAAAACTCTTCTTCACATGTCCTTTATATTTTTCCCACGTGAAAATTCAAACTTGTGTGGGTCCAAATTTACCAATAGAGTCCTCCACATGAATCTAGGCCAAAATTATGGGCCAAACTTCCTTTTTCCAAAAATTTCGGGACTTCAGAGCCTCGAGCTTCAGGAGATCCTAAAACAACATGCAATGTTCCTCCCAAACGCCGAATTCACGAATCATCGAACAATGGAGGGGATCAATGGTCCACAACGCCCAACGTAGTCTTATGGTTGGAAAGAACTTCAGAATTATGGGCTTCATATTTTTTCGAAGCAAAACACTTCAAATTCTCCAGAGTGTCGAACATGCGAACTAGTGAAGTGTCACAATCGATGGTCGACACGTCTTGGTGGGTGGATAGCTCGGATCTATTCTCGGCTTCGGGACTTCGGGTGTCTTTACAACACAACCCCTTACAACTTTTGAACTCCGAACTAGCGGAGGTTAGATCTTCTCCTCCAAATGTCCCTCTCTGACCAATGATCGAGATTAACTCCAGCCTTTGGCCTTCGGGAGTTCTCAAATCCAAACAACTTATGCCTCAATCCTTTTGTAGTGCCAAGCCTCCGAACTACTAGATCTAGTGCCACATGTCCCCCATGTATCAATGGTTAGGAATTACTCCACAATTCAAAACTTCAGGAATCTTGTGAAGTTTTATGACCACACCCCATTTCTTCCGGACAATCAAAATTCTAGTCCCCGCCTTATCTGTAAACAGATGTATTCCTCTTATCAACGGTCTAGATTGATTTCAAACTCTGGAACTTCAGGAGTTTCGTCTCCTTTTCACATAAACATGAAAAATCTCTGAATTTGTGAAGTCTGAAGGACTTCGAGGGTTAAACCCTTTTTTACTCCTCTAGATATGACGACTACAAAAGGATCTAGATCCTCCCAAATGGATCTCGTCTGCTCGACCTTCAAACCAATAAAATCTTCCCTCCAAGGTATTTTAGTCGCTATCTCTTCTGAGCTTTGTTCCCTGAGGTGCTTCAGACCTCTGGTGCACTCCTTGCATTCGTCTTCCTTGAGACTCTCTCAACACTTGACTAAGTGTCGGCCCCGTGCACACCTTGCACGGGTCTTATTCAAACTTTTACACTCCACTGAGTAACTGTGCACTCCTTGCACTTGATCGACAAAGCTTCATGTTGTCTCTCCTAAACTACTGAGTCAAACATGACTCTGCCTTCACACTCCTTGTGTGCATTGTGTACTCCTTGCACTAGAGTTTCAGAAGAGAAACAATTGAAACTTATGGAACATAAAAGGTTCACACATCTAAGCATAAAATTCATACTCAGGCATATAATACATAGAAAGAAAATAACACAACATTATCCATTTAACTCAGAGATAAGAAAACTCAGACATGTGAAGCAAATATCCTCTATTATATTAATCCAGTGGAATATTTACAAGATTTATTATAGCTCTCAGCCTCTTCTCTACAACCCCCATCAACAGAAATCACAATAAACTTCAATAGCCTCTTTTGGGCATAGATACATACATTTATACATGAGGGGGATTCTTGAGCCTTCTCTCCAGACTATTCTAGTGCTATCATTTCAAAATTAAAGCAACCTACCACTAATATAGGTAATTTAAGATACTCACAATATGAGCCGATACTCACAATATGTATAATCCTATAGGTAATTTAAGATGATTTCAACAATCTGGAGTGCATACAATGGCTCTTGCCTCAAAATATTAAAGGGCCTTTAATTACAAAGTTTTTTTTAAAATATAAGGTGACACGCCCTCCTTAGAATCCAAACTAGCTCTAAATGCACTATGGTAGATGTTGAGTTGTCCTCCATTGTTCCTCATTGAATGATGATGGTGATTCTCTATTGAGAAAAATCATGAGCTCCTGCTCATGGCTCTATTTGTGCTAAAGTTGGGGTCCTCCTTGGTCCCAAACTTTAACTTGAAGTTTTCCACCTACTCCTCTTCCTTGTTTTTTTTGTTTTCCTGTTGTTGCTACAGTCTCTCCTCTTGTCATCCTCCACCTATTTTTGACTATCCTCTTCACTGATTCTAGCATCAACCTCTTGATTTCCTCTATCTCCCTGTCTAGTTGGTCCATGGGCTGGCTTCTCTCTTATAGTATGCTCTGTTGCTGCATCTCCTCCTCTTCATCAATATCTAACCTGACTTGTTAGATGCGCCTACTGTGGGTTATTATTCTTTCTCCCTGAGCATCCAATTATTCATACAAATCAACGAGATCCATGTTGTCTATTCTCTCCCCTGCTGCAGGTTCCAATTCTGCAGTTGTCCTCTGTTCATCTTGATTGCTGGAACTTATGAGAAATTCTACCAAATGATCTTTTTGGACATTCCTTTGGCTCCCAACTATGTGGCATAGACCCCCTACCTCAGCAGGGTACCCTGACCTCCCGGTCACTGGATCTTCTCAACTCTTGAGCTAGATTAGCTCTTCGATTCCCTGCTGGAATCCCATGAACAAATCCATAGGTCCTTGTGCAACTCATACCACATGAAAAAGCACCAGGTGCAAGCTTTTCACATGCGACCACAGGCTATGACCACGAGCCTAAATAGAGGTGCATCACGATTTCTCGATTCCGGGACTTCTATGTATGAGTTACCCCGACTCCTTTGATTCCCAAAAATCTGAAAAGGGATTAACAGATGCCAGATACTATCCTTAACTTCCATCGATGTGACCTTCGGTCATGACCCAAGGCTCAATTCTCAAGCACAGCGGGGTTTCGCGTATCGGGACTTCACGTTTCACAAAGTTGGAGGGTCGCTCGCATCCCTACTCCTGATCCCCGATATCCCGAAATGTCTATGTTTCGGAGCACCAAATCAATGGCTCGCGCTCCTCTGGATATGAGGGCCACTAGCAAATCACAAACTTGGGCCTTGCAAGTTCTCACGATTTTACGCTTTGACCTTTCCCTCCTTCGAGTCAGCGAAATGTTGTTCCTTTGCCATGTGTCCCCTTTTGATGGACGGTCTCGATGATTTTGGGACTTGGGACTTCCCTGGGAAATCAACGGTCCACGTTCCCTCCTTGATCAATGAATACGATCAATTTGCAAACTCGGATTTTGTGAGTTCTTCTAATTCTAACCTTTGACTTCTCCGAGTCGCGAGTCAACGAAATGTTGATCTGTTGCCACCTGTCCTCTAATGATGGACGATCCCGATGGTTTCGGGACTTCGTGTTTCATGAAATCCACTCTCCTTTGCAACTCCAATAGGGTTAAACCTTGTGCACATTCCCTAGATCCAACGGATGTTGGCCCACACTCTCCCATATCCTACGACTAAGATCTGTTTCCTCCTATGCATTGTTCTGGGTGTCTGGACGTGAGATTCAACGGTCCATATTTCCTCCTCTACAGCTGACCTAGTGGCTGCCGATGCTCCTCCTCCTGAAATTTAAATTTCTTCCTAACTTGGAATATTTTCAACGTTTCAAAGGTCTCGACCTTTGATTGTCCTCCCGAGCCTGACTGTTGGGTGTTGACTTCTGCTTTCCCTCCTGAGATTTTGTCAATGAAACTTGACCTCGGCCCTATGCACACTTGTGCTCTACTTGCAACTTCATGCTACCTCTCCTAATATTATATGTGGCTTGGACCTCAAAGTGTCTCTACCTTCTCCCTCTTTCTACAGGAACCTTGTACGCAAAGGTACTATTCCTCCTGAGCTTACGAACTTGAAACAATTCTCTCCGTGAGCACTCCTTGCGCTTTGACTAGCCTTCAGATGGCTATCTTTCAACCCTTTGTTTGAGTGTTGTCCTGGTGCACTCCTTTCATAGGTATTTCTCCAGAGGTTTCAGCTACTCGGCCTCCTTGAGCTTCAACTGCTCGAACCTCAAAGGTCTCTGTCTCTTCTATCCCTCGAAGAGATGCAAGTGCCCTCTTGGAAAATTTCACTCAAGAACTCCTTGTCGAGCTTGCAGAGTATTCAGTAACTTTGTGAGTGTCTTATCCTTGACACTTCTCTTCTCACTGAAATCAAAATAAAGTTCCTTGGTGCACTCCTTGCACTCGCTCGATGCCCACCTGAAATATCTCTACAGGATCCTCAACAATTATGTTTTCTCTCTGTGCCCTCCTCTGCACAGTCCTTCCTCTAAGGTGTTCAGTAAACTTGAGGCTTCTCCCTTGAGCTTATGAATTCTCTGGTGCACCCTCCTAGCACGTTCTTTCCTAAATTCCACAGAACTCACATGTGCACTCTTTACACTGGCTCACAGAGTCCTCAACACTCTGTCATGCAACCCCTTGCATTAAGCCACAAAGAACCCAGAATGAAATCATAAAACTCTCAGACAGATAGAGAAGTCTATCTATCACCTGCAGATGGGATCTAACATATTGGGTCCATTACCCAAGCCTTTGTGCTACGGGGCTTTCTTGAAGGGTTGACATCAATGACAACCAACCTTAATCAACAATCTCCCCCTTTGGAATTGATGGAAACATTCTGATGCAATACTGAAATCATATCACTCATGCTCCCCCTGGAACCATGCCTTTGTCCTCTACATATGATAAATCTTCTCCCTCTAGAACCATGCCTCTGTCCTCTGCATCTAATAAATATCCCCCCCCTTTTTCATCAATGGCAAAGGTATCTTTCCATCCGGGGCTACTCCCCCTAATAGACTGTCCTCTTATGGTGCTTCCTTGTGTACATCTAATACATATAGGATAAGCATTCAAAAAGCATTCATTTTTGGAGTAGAAATAACTCCAAGTCTTTGGCGAAGATAATCAAAGGCTTGCCGTTGAAGTGGTTTTGTAAAG
>JASDQU010736997.1:226460-249946 GCA_032191745.1 Picea mariana | reverse complement strand
TTTTTCACGGAGATATAACATCTTAACTCAACAAAAGCATGGTGATCTTGGAAATCTTCTCTTAATTCTTTTCGAGCACAGAAACAAAATTCTAAAGAATCACAAGTAATCACTTACCCTCTTAAGGTTCGATAGACCAATTTGGTCTTGGTGGATATTAATAATCATCATCATCACCTAACTAGGTAAGCTCGTCATTCTTTTCATTTAGGACAATGCCAACATTCAAAACATGGTTTCTATAACTTTCCCACTCATAGCCAAGATCCCCCTAGTCCCAGCTCGATGCTATTAACCCAATTCTGTCCCAACAGGCTAAAAGAGAGAGGGCAACTTGCTTGATAAAGAAAATTATGTGTTTCCTGTTTAATTCACTAATCAAATCCCCCGATAGTATGGAGGCGCGTTCCATTCTAATAATGGCATCTCTCCCAATTATGATCGCTTTCCCCGATCCAGGAATCCACGCTAACCAATGGAGGATGACTGGTAAGGTGTTTAAGATGTTTTTCCACGACTGTGAGCCAAAAGAAGTAAACCCCTCTGTCGATCGCAACCACGAGACCACAGGAACATGAGGAAAATACTTTTCTTTGATTACCTAGTGCCAAATACCTGGCTTCATCAAGGCACGCCACAGAGTATTCGTTGCTAAGGCTCTATAGAAGACAAAAATATTTCGAATTCCCCAACCTCCAAGCTGTTTGGGTTTTGCTAAAGCTTGCTAGTTACAAAGATGGTAGCTCTTTTTTGATTTACTCCCGGACCATAGGAAATCATAACTCATTCTGCGCAAAACATTCGACACAGAGATATAAATATGGGCAAGAGCCAGCCAATAAACTAGTAGACTTTCGAGCACTGTTTTTATAAGAACTAAATGATCACCCAGGGTGAGTCATTTGTTACACCAGAGATTGATCCTTGACTCAAACCTGTCTACTAACCATTGCCAATCCATAGCTTTGTAGCTCCCTGGTTTAAGAAGGTATCCCAAATATTTGAAACCTGAGATGAGATCTTTACAAGGATAACCGAGAGCATCATTTATTCTTTGAAGGGATCCAGGGTCAACACCCACGTACAAGAGAGTGGATTTTTGGATGTTTATGACCAATCCTGAAGCCCGACAAAAAACTTGAAGAATCTTTTGTATTTTTCCCATTCAGCTAAGGATGCTTTTGTCATAACGAGGATGCTTTTATCTTTCCTTGTGAAGCATCCAAATAACAATCACAATAATCACTTGAAATTATTAGCGATCATTACCCAAGATCCAAATAGCAAGAGTGTATAATTGATGAATTAGGAGTGATTAATCGCCTTCACACCTCTAAGGATTTTGATTCATGTTAGACATCCAAATATGCTTTCTATCTCTAGTTTTCAACCCAATGATTCAACAATAAAACATAAGCAAGGGAGTGACATAGAAACATTGCTGACATCGAATTGCCATTCACTGAGGGGGGCATCCAATGAAAACTCTAATTCAATGAATGAATTGTTGATCAAATCCAAATTGTTGAAGGAATTCAAGGAGAAAGGAATGACACACTATCAAATGCATTTGACTTATCTATTTTGAAAACCATAACTTTCTCATTCTTGCTCCAACTGAAACAAATGGCCTCCTACACTCTATTATGTTGTTACAAATATGTTGCTAGAGAACAAAACCCCCTTGATTCTTTGAGATAGGTTTGGGCAAGGAATTGATCAATTTGTTGCCAAAGATTTTTGTCAACATTTTTTAAGAAGCGTTACAAAGAGATATTGGCATGAACCTAGCAAATGAAATCGAATTGTTTTCTTTTTGGATCAAAGCCAAAACCGAGGAATTGATATCACCTTCCAGCATTGGTTTCAAACGAGATTCCTTTAATGATGTGCTAGCAAGCTCTTTATAAACATAGAGTGAGACCATCCAACCCCAACGCCTTATCTGAGCCTAGCTCCCATATGGCCTGAATGACTTCTTCCTCTTCCATATGACGATTAAGGCCCTGATTCTCCTGTGTTGTCGTTAGACTTGGGATTTCTTGGAGCATCTCTTGGGTAGATTCATTCATAGGCGGATCTTCCTTCAAATAAAAAGTTTTGAAACGATCATGGGATGCTTATTGGAGGCTTCGTATTGCATGAATCTTTCTTCGTATGCAAGAGTAATTTCTTGAATGTGAGTCCAAAGTTGATCATCCCAAGCTTTCTTATGAAAAAAGCATGTGTCGTTGTCACTTGCCTTCACCCGCAAGCTCCTCTATTGAAAGGACCTCAATCTGAGAGAAAGTCGTCTACAACTTCATGAAGAGGGTCTTTAACAAAAGAGTTGCTTTGCTTTTCAGAGAGAGAGAACCATGTTTAAGTCACCGGCAAGAATTCTGCATGAATCTGGGAAAGGGTCTCCAAAGTCTCTTAAAAAAGCCCAACAATCCTGTTTTTCACGAAAGTCAACTAGAGTATCAATGTTGAAGAGTTGAATATGCAAGGTCGGTTGATTTTTATAAACTAGAGTGAAAGCCCAATGTTGGGTGACATGAGAATGTTAGGGATCTATCACAAAATGATCCTACAATGTACAAGTGCCTCGAGAGGCACCTCTCACGCTTATCACTATTCTTGTATTTCATTTCCAAACCTTCATAACTAGTTAGAACATCTACTATGTCTGGGAGCTTGAATTTGATTAAACTCATGATTTCTTCTAGTTTTACACCACCATCCATTTCCCTACAATTCTAGGAGACCACTTTTATTGCTTACTCGTTGAAGGTTTGACATGGCTGCCAAAGCATTTTCGAAAGTCTACTATAATCCAAAATTATTTTCTTTGTTCGCCACACATTTTTTATCTCCTCATCATTTCCATACTCTTATTGTTGAGCTTTCTTTTTAGTCAAAACACCACTTTGGGAAAGAGTAAGAGATGGAAGAAGAAGGGGAGGGGACGACTCTAGGGTTCCAAGAGATGGGTTCAATAGGGAATCAAGGGAGAGGATTGAATAGGCTAAGAACCAAAAGTACGAAGCTAGGGAGCTAAGGATTGACAAGTGGTGGGATTCGAAGGATCAGTAGAGGACAAGGGGAGCGGAGGTGCACAAACATGAGGACCAACCTGCTTAAAGGTCGTGAACACTGAGAAATGGTTGGAGCTAGCAGGATTTTTCAATTTCTAAGCTATAGGATTAGAAGATGCTAGATGTTTAGAGCCAAAGGGTCGCTTAACTTGTTTTTATTGATTTGAACATTCTAGAGCAAGTTCCAATGGGGATGTGGCCTTTGAATCTTTCATGAAGTGGTTGTCTTCATGGAATGACTTGCATTTAAAGGGAAATATCTCATAATTAGGATACTAGGGATGCATCCATTTATCTAGGGTGAGATTGATGACTTTAGAATGACCCTTTTCCAGATCTACTTCAAAACAAATCCAAGAACATCCAAACATACCCCTTTTTAAATCAGATTTGTCAATATACTTCCCCTCAACATTTTATTTGGCCTCCTCTGATTCATCACTCCAATAATGAATGGACAAATGAGGGAGGGGGTCCCACTTTTGGGTCAAAATCCAATGTCTAGTGGGCTAGATATATTCCCTTAAGTCCGTGAAGTAGGGTCCATTGTGAAAAATCAAGTCTCTATATTCTTCGAGTTCAAACAAGTAATTTTAAAAGCCTCTACCACAAAGAAAATATGAATTTACATTTAACTAGAGCTATACATTTCATCTACACCCATTGATCGATAACCCAAGGAGAGGGCCATAATCTAGTGAATTGCCTAATAAAGGTGTGCTCAATCAAGGTGAGGGATTTGAGACACAAATCAATAGGGGGGAGTTTCACATCTAAAGCGACAATGACTTTCTTCGCAACCTAAGATGTAAGAGCTTTACAAGAGCATGAGATGAAAGGTGAGGGCATCGATAAAAAAGGAAGGTGATCCAAATGGGATTTCCCCACCAATGTCCATGGCCAAGAGGGTTGAGCAAAGTACTAGGAGCAGGTAGGGGGGGAGGGAGACATGCTACTTGCATTATGAAGTAAGCAATGTAAACTTTAAAGGTGGTTTGGATTTTATTTTAGAGGTTCATGCAATAGTGACTTTCGTGTCATTCTCAACCAAGATTTTCTAATTTCTTACAGAGATTGAGACTTATAATTTTGCAAACTATGTTACACCAACCTCTCACTAGTTGGTTTTACAAACAAAGTTATGTAAGAACCAACAAATCTATATAAATCATATCGAATTGTAAGGTCATTTTAAATTCATTTTTTAACTAAATCACAAAAGCATATCCATTCCAAAACAAAGAAACCATACACATGGATGTTATTCTTTTACATAGTTCTAATATTACTATAACCATCCTCTACACATTTTTATTTTATTCATATAAGTTATATTTCCTTACTTATAACTTCATATAAGTTATTTTTATTTTATTCATATAAATTATGCTCAACTTCTTTCCATTTTAGTTTTTTCTACAACCTTACAATCATTGAATTTTTAACAATGTAAAATCACAATTAGATATTTAATATTGATAATAATGAAAAATTGCAATTTTACATGAAATAGAATTCACATTAAATTGCCTTAGAAAAACTAAACTTTCAATAATATCTTTAAATTATTAAATTATTTTACATTATCTTTATACTTATTTTTTTTTAAAACATAAAAAAAAAATTACCACAAAATAATAATAATAAATTAATTAATTAAAAAATAAATAATTATATTATTTTGTACATCAAAAAGTGATGTTTGTTTCTTCCACTTAAAAGAACTACAAGAATAAAGTTTAAATATGAACTAGTAATATATTTATTATACAAGATATGGAAACTGACTATGGTGGAAGACCTACTTTGGTATTTGGGTTAAGGACTTGCATAAATTCGTTACAATGATTTTATTTTTGAGTTTTTTTGGAGAATCAAACTAGACCTAAAAATGATGTATTATTGTTTTAATATGTTATATTAATATAATTAAATTAATAATATTTTAAAACAATATAATTAAATTCATAAAAAACTAAGAATATGTTTGAATTTAAAAAATATCAATAAGCTTTGTTAACTATTTCAATAAGGATTATTCACATGAAGTTGATTTTTTACAAATTAAAAATCTTATATTCAGTTGAGTCTAGACTTCAACATATTACACAGTTCTTGATATTTTACAAATTGGAGGTCTTATATCCTATTGAGTTTCTACTTCAACAAACTGCACAGTTCCAAATAAAATTACATTCATTGTTAAAACCTAATCAAGTCTTCAATGTACTACATAGTTCATGATTTTTTACAATTGAGGGTCTTATATCCAATTGAGTCTCTACTTCAACAAACTACACAGTTCCAAATAAAATTACATCCATTATTAAAACTTAATAAAATCTAGACTTCAACATACTACATAGTTCCTGATTTTTTATAAATTGGAGGTCTTATATCCAATTGAGTCTCTACTTCAATAAACTGCACAGTTTCAAATAAAATTACATCCATTGTTAAAACCTAATCATCCACATAATGAGAACGATTAAAAACAATAATAAATAAAACTACAAATAGAATTAAAAACAATAATAAAAAATAAAATTTAATAAAAATAGTTATTCAAACTTCATCTAACCTTTTTATGAAAGAATTCGTTCTCCTGGATTAAGATTCCTATCTACAATGTTACCAAAAAAGAAATTAAGTTATAAAAAGATCAACTCATATATATTTCATTCAAAAAAAGGTGAAATCTCTACACTTAAAATAAAAGTCCTAACCACCACTCAAAAAAGTTATCTCTAAGAACAAAAGTAAAAAAGTACATTAAAGCTTATTCAAGTGTATAACAATATAACTTTGAATTTAAGAAAACCTACATTGTCATTCTAGATTCAGAACATGATAAAGTTTGTATGGTATTTTATAAGAAGAAACTCTTATAGGCTACTTTGTTGGTTGGGTTTAGCTTGAAACTATCTCTAGAAATAGGTCTGTTAAGTTTGGTAGCCGCCAGGGTGGAGTTTTAAGCATGCCCCTAATGTGATCAAAAAGATTTTTTTATTATTTCAATTTCTGATAAAGCTAATCTGCATGAAATTAACCATGTCCCTGAAATTATAGCCATGTCCCTTGGATATGTAAAAGCAATTTGGTGTTGTTTGATCTATTGGATGAGTCGATTTCATCCATCTAGACACCTATTTTTTACTAGTGTTTGTTGGCATAAACTTGGAGACTAGGGTTTGCAAGTATTGATCAATAAATTACAATTTTATTCTAACATCACTAGAACTAGTTTTGTAGGCTAAGATATATAACAATCCATTGGAAGAGAAGGTATCACCTAAAAGGTGCATTCTAAGATAGACTTATTTAGAGATCAAAAAATTTACTAACCATTGTATCCATGAACACAACATACCATACATTGAATGAAGTGTAAAAAGTAGAAGAAAATCATGCATCATGATGTCATTAATCCATATAAAACATCAAATTTGAAATGTGCATCATATTATTAGATAAAGACTTCAATGCATATCCAATCATATAACAATGGCAATTCAACACAAATCAAATACCCAAGTAGAATTACAACTGTATTATCCTTGTTATATTTATCAAACTAAACCATCTCCTTACCACATATATACACATGCTTGTACAACTTGTGTGAACCCAAACTATTAGGCTAACCTTTAATCTACTCATCATTATCTCCAACAATAAAGTCTCGCCCTTATCTTTTTCCTTGATTTTTGCAGTGCACCTCACCCAAACCCCAAAATGCAAGCAAGGATCACAATAGGTCCCAACCACACCCATTGGCTCATCCAAAGTCAAATACAGTGGCTAGCGCTGAATTGAATCTCCTCATTGTTGCTCTTTTATGCTTGTTTTGTTGAAGTTCCCACTTCAGTTGCAATGACCAAGGTGACCAAGGAAGTTGCTTTAAATCTTTAAAGGTGGTGAATTGAGTCTTAACAATCTTCTGCCTTCGTTCCTTTTCAACTTCATCCATTATGTCCGCGAATCCACTTTTCTTCTAGTTTGGCTCGCTTGTTTGGTCAATCACATGCTCGCTTATTTCTATTTCCTCTGTCCTTTTATGTGTTGATTCATTCTTCTAAGTTGTATCAATCAAGAGGTCCAAATTTTCCCTTGATAACAAAATCCAAGTCTGTTAGGCTTTCTCTTTCAGGGTTTTTAACAAAAAGTTTGACATGAACAACGGGTTTCTTCCTAGGAGCCATGACAATATAGGCAATGCTATTACCAACATGGAAAAGAAAAGTTTAGCCAAAAAAAACGAGCGTATGCAAAAAAATTAAGGATTCTACTGTTAGTAGAATGCTTAAAGCTTGAATGAAAACTCCGACCTCAAATGCTTTTGTCAATGGTGAGCTTTTCTTAGCATTTTGATGAATAATAACCCAGACTACACTTCAAACACCGAATTCTACCATTTCAACAATCGTAACTGCTTTGAGATAAATGTAATCTATGTATTTATACAAATATCATAATTACTTTTAGTCATAGTTGTCAATTGATGCGAGTTCATTAACTAACGCCACTAACTTTCATTGATTCAAGAATTGCTTGAGGCGACTCACGAAATGGTTTCCCATACTATCATTTGTGCTCCGTAATCTGTATGATAGTTCCACGTGTCCAGAAGGTATTTTGATTGTGGAGGCTCCTTTACCTTTTAACAAACTTATAACTCTCTCGCTCCAATACATCACAACCGTTGATCCTTATGCATTAGTTATCGTTCAATCACCATGATATTCTTGTTTGACCGTTATAACTAATTTGACTAGTGATTTCATATCGATGATGCCCATTCCTGGCATGAATTCCAACGTACTTCACACCATACCAGAGATTCGAGAATTGTTCCCCCAATGCCCAAGTTTGCTCTTCCTTTTTTTCTTTTATGCAAGAAATTGTAGGCGCATCTACTTGTTGCATTAGCCACATTTTGTGGAGGAATGGATTTGTTCAACGATCATGACCAAGGGCATGTTTGCACCCATTTTGGCATTTTTGCATCATCTGCCATGATAGCTGGCCACATTTACATAAGATGATCTCTAGTAGCATTGATTTTTCATGTTGTCTCTACCTAGGACACCCTCGACATGTCCTCCTTCATCGTTATTCTTCTCATTGCTCCTGCAACACATTCACCTATACTTGGAGACCGAAGTTCTTTGCCTTGGTCCTATGAAGGTAAATGATGACCTCTATGGCTAGCTCTGTAATACAGGATGAACATATTGGAGCGTGATGCAAGAGCATCCCTAGGTTTTTGGCAATCTTGTATATCCAAAATATGTTTAGTATAGTTTTTGTTTTATTTCAAAGTTTTTTGTGATTTTCAATAACAGAGGTCCAATATTTTGACATGCACCTTCATCTCTTGGATTCAAAAAATGATATCTATATATGTTATATAGGAAATCTTTTTATACTTTCCCACCAACCAAATTTCAAGAGAAAAACATTGAGTTTTGGTACTGCACATATATCTAGAGACAACCCACAAAAATTTCTAGATTTCTGCCATAAGAAAGGGTTAGTGTTTTGACTGGAGCACCTTCAAAACTTGGATTTAGGTTCTGGAATTGGACTTCTTCCTCTACCCTCTCCAAAAATTTCTTCAAAAACCCTCTCCAAAAATTTCATAAAAAAATATGGAGATTAAAAGCACTAAAAAAACCCCAAAAATGCATTCTCTGCGTTCATTTTTCCCAAATCAAACAACAATGCAAGGGTTGCATTTTGTAATTAAAGGAGTGATTATTATATATGAATATATGTTATTAGTCAAACAAATGTTCTGATTATGTCAAGAAATGAAATGACTTGGGAATTAAATGTCCTGATTATGTCAAGAAATGAAATGACTTGGGAATTAAATGGTCAGCCCCACATACTTTAAATACTTGAGAGTTTGATGTAATGAAGGCCTTTGGCTCTCCAGTGATTTGATATTTTGAAATTGTAATGAAGGCCTTTGGCTCTCAGTGATTTGATATTTTGAAATTGTCGGTAGTGTTGTCTGATGCAAAAATGTGTGCATAATCTTTGATATTTTGAAATTGTAATGAAGGCCTTTGGCTCTCCAGTGATTTGATATTTTGAAATTGTAATGAAGGCCTTTGGCTCTCAGTGATTTGATATTTTGAAATATATTTTGAAATTGTCGGTAGTGTTGTCTGATGCAAAAATGTGTGCATAATCTCTATAAGTGTAATACAGCCCAATGCAAAGATGTGTGCATAATCTCTATAAGTGTAATACAGCCAAAAAGAATTGTCCATTGATTTAATAAAGTTGTAAAGGCTATTATTAAATGTAAATGTATTTGTTGTGTTCATAATTGAACAAGGTAGGTTGCAGAGCAACAAGTCCCCGCGAGAAGGTAGAGGAGCTTAGCAATCCAGATTAAATTGTCTTGTTGAATCAGCCAAAAGAATGCACATCGCTACTGCTTCTCCTGATCCAGAAACGCTAAAACACGATAGCACCTGAGAATGATTATTACATCGTTGCCCCAGACCGGACAGCATTGTCGTTATTGCTCGCCATTTAAGTATATAATAAGTTAGATTGTTCACTATGGCCGCTCTCTTGTTGACTGCCTCCACGTACATTTGACTATATTATTTCTAACTGATTTTTTGACTTCCTTTTAAATCTCGACTTTCCTGGATTATTCCATAATCTTATCTTATGTATGGTGAATATTGACCTAGCAATCATCGATTTTATTTGTCTGTTCTTCAGTTCATACAATATATGCCATGTTACTTTGTATAAAAAAAGCTACATATGACTATGGAAAAGTAAGTTCGGCAATATGAACCATATTTTTTACAACAAACCCTAAATTATATTATAGGGAAGACTAAAATGTTTAAAACTGAAAATAAATTCAACAATATAGAAGATTTAGTTTTCAAGCCTAGAACTATTTAAATTTAAATTCTAATATCTAATCTATTAATGGGAGACGTTTAAATCCGTATCAGTGGTTAATATATTCGAACTACACGATTTGAACATCTACGGATTAGTTTTTAGGTTATCAAAGCTTGGATACAAAAACAATTTATAGTAATGAGAATATGGGCACTTAATATGACCGCGTAGAAATTATAACTGATAGCTGAATCTAATAGCTGAGAGATTTAGACTAAGTGCGCACTTAATATCAGTGCAGATTGGGATATCAGAGTTAAATTAATTATGGTTGTGTTGGGCAGATGCTACAAATGCTCTTTAAACGTTATATAAATATAGATTTATTATTGTAAGAAACAACAAAGTTGTTGGGCCAGATAAATGGTAACTGTAAAATAATGATAAAGTAAAACAATAGTCACACTCAATGGCCAGGAAAACGGTGGGAAATTACTTTGAATAGAAATCCATCATTACTTGGATATTGAAAATGCTTGGGAAGATGCTACAAATACTCTTTAAACGACTAAAATAGATTTATTATTGTAAGAAACAACAAAGTTGTTGAGCCAGATGGAGTCTTTTTAAAGCATTTGTTTTAAATCACTCTCTGGGCAGACACATACAGCAAGCATGCAATGCTTAACAACGTGTCCATTGAGACTGGAATGGAAAATTCTGGGAACGAGGTAAACTCGATCTCCCACAATTCGGGCAAGGTAGCATAGGGCTGGAGCTCGGATCACACCAGAAACGGTGGAGTGGATCGGTCTATCTATCACCCGCCTTGTAACCCACCCTTTCTACAAAGTGGGTTTTCTTTATAATGAGTTTTCTTTGGTTTTGATAAAACAAAATAGCGGGAATGGTAGATCGAATAATGGTAGATAGATAGTGCTATAGGTGAATGTGATTTTTGCTAATATAGAGTTGGCTTTGCTTCTGTTTGCTGAAACATAATAAACTACAGATCCTATAAGCGCATCACTTTGGACAACGCTTGTACTTTTTTGAATGATAGGCATTACGTCTTGGACTGTATGGTAGGTGTTCACCGATGGGCATTCGGACAGGAGACGGAACTGCTGCATCTGGAACAGGAAGGGGTGCTGGTAGTGGTGCTTATGCCTTTGCTTCTACCACCTATGCCTCTCCTGCTGGCTTTCAATCTTTCAAGTCATAATAACAACCAAGAGCATCGGACTCTCGAGAAGCAAGAACTGAAACAGCAACTACAAGAGCAAGAACAGGAGCAGGGAATCAAAGGGGCTACCGCCATTTAACAGTTGCGGAAGGCTACCCACAACCCAAAGAAAGAATGATGCAACTGACCAGGTAACCGACTGGTTTTGCTTGGTTTTGAAGGTTACCGAGCTGGTACTGGGTCTGGAAGCGAGCCCGCAACCGTTTCTATGGGTGATGCCTTGGGCACGGTAATAGTCAACCCTGTCTTCACAACTGGCAGAAATCACATCCAAATTGGCGTCAGTGGGAAGCACAAATTTTCTAAAATACTTGGCGGACTTTCTCTCCATGCGAATGTATTTGTTATCCTCGTCTTTTGCCTCCAGCTTTCGCTTCCCCCTGATGGTCGTCAGCACATTCTCATCCTCAATCTGAACCTGCAAAACAGATACACACAGGAATTCAAGCAAGCCTTCAGATTCGATTCGCGGTCGGATGAAAATGTCAATAGACAAAAAAGAAAGAAACCGACTTTAATGTCGGAGCTTTTGACGCCAAGCATGCCGGTAACGAAGGAGTAGGCCTTCGAGTTCTCCTTGATGTCCAAGGCGGTGCCGGCGATGGCCTTGGTGTCTCCAACGTAGCTCTCGGCGGTCCCAAGTGAAAATCCGCGCTTTACTCCAGGGAAGTAGCAGTGTTGTAACAGTGTTGGGATGGATGAGGGGTCCGTCCAGATGAGTGCAAGCACAATTGCGAGAAAACACAACGACAGAGACAACTGAAAGTCTCTTACAGAGACAAGAGAGTGGTCTGTCACCTGAAGGGGCAAGCACAACGAGATAGTCTTTATAGTGGAGAAGTACTAGATAGTCTTTCTAGGTACGATAGTCTTTATAGTGAAGGGGATTGCATGTTATTCTCATGTCAATCATACCTACAACCATATTGCAACAGGACGGACAGCCACGAACCTATGAGCATAATGATCAAGCATACTCCAGCTTCACACTGTTATTAGAACACATATCATAACAATATAACATTTAATGCTAGTGAAGTAATGCTAGACCTCTGTCTAGCATTACTTCACTTCTTAAAAATTTACTTAGCCATGGTGTGTTTTAATCAAAGTTTTCCGGACAATGCGACTATATGCATCGAAATGAGGCCAAATAAGGCCTCAAATTTTCTTATTGGAAACAAAAAATGTTGTAGACTTTTGATTGGTAGAGAAAAAGCCCAATAAAACAATGTTGTAGACTTTTGATTAGTAGGGTAGAGAAAAAGTGGAGTGTTAAAAACTTTGATTAAATTGTTTCATTTACATTGGTTAACGTGCATAGACTTAAAAATTGATTATTAATAGTCCTTGGGCAGTGACTAATTTTTTTTTCAATTTAATGCATTACAAAATCTGGTGTATGTAAGTTGTGAGTGCTTCTATTGTGTGATTTTGATTGTCGACTCTAGAGTTATACATCAATTGGTATCAAAGAATGAAGAATCCTTAGTGTGGAAAACTCTTAAGTGTTGCAGATAGGTCCATCAACGAGTGAAGAGTTAAGTATAATTGTCTTGAAAAGAGGAGTGATAGTATACTTCGATCATGAGTTGCAGAGATGTGGGAAAAGATTTCAAGATTATTACTAAGAAAAAAAGGAAAATGATATAGACAAAATGCAAAGTGAGTCAGGCAAATAGAACTCCCAATGAGGCAGTGTACATAAGGAAAAAAATAAAAACATAGTATTGCAAAGAGTGGACATTCTAAAGAAGACAACATGGTAGAAAGAAGTGAATTACCTATGAGATGTCAAGGAAGAGACAACAAAAGAAGTGATGAAAACGTTATAACAAAATTTAAAGGATTCATGATGAAGATTATGAAGGGGATAGATGCCTTTGAATTGGCTCATAAGAGTGGGGATCACATTGAATGTGATCTAGAAGAGTGATGAAGATGAAGAGGAGGATGTGCAGTGACACCAAATGAAGTTGGAGATCCCAGAGATTTCTGGAAGTGCAGATCAAGAATAGTTGATCGAGTGGATTGAAGGAATGCGCTAGTGTTTTGAGCGCAATGAGATTGAAGACTCCTGAGGAGTGAAGATTGTGCCTAGGAGATTGAGAAGATATGCATATGATTCATGGCAACAACTAAAGATGGACAGGAATTGGAGGGGCAAAGTAAGATCCAGAACTTCATAAACAATGAAGAAGAAACCATGAAGTTTATGAATGGTCTTAAATTATTCATTAAGAAGAAGGCATGTGTGAAAAAGGTTTCATCCATAGATAAGGCTTTTCAATTAACCTTGGAAATTGAGAAGTTGCTAATGAAGAGAAAGTATAGAGAGTAGAAGGATAAAGAAATTTTGTTGAATGTAGTTGCAAAACAAGTTGATTGTCAAAGTGGTGTGCATGTTGTTGAGAAAAATGATGAGGGAAGTGTCTGTAAAGTAAGTTGTTGATAGTATTCCAAAGGAGAATGAAGAAGGATTTGTTGTAGAAGATTGCAAGGAGAAGCCTAAGGTTAAGGAGTTTGTGCAACAAACCCAAGAAGTAGCATAGAGTAGTAGTTTACCTGAGGGAGAGTATGAGTAGACCAGAGATTTTATTGCAACATTGGGTGATGTTTCTAAAAGTAGAAGAGTGGTATTGCAGCAACAAAGTTGCAAATGAGAGATGTTGTAGCAATGAGTGATGTTGCAGTGGAAGATAGTGTTGCAGAAGAGAGTGATGTGAAAAGAGAATTGCTAGTGCATGAGGTGTATAATGGAATGCATTATTCACATAATTTTGTGTGTTGATTTTGCTTCATTGTAGTGGGAGGTGCACCAAAACAAAAGATAGAGGAGAATACCGAAAAGAAAATTCAACATGCATGTTTCTAAATTGAAGAAGATGATGACGTGAAGATGTAGAGTAGTAGTGCAACACACTGGTAGAGAAATCCAGAAGATAAAGGAACACTGGATGTATTCATGTTGGAGCAACATTTGCAACAAGAAGAGATGATGCTAGAGTGCAGATAAGATGAAGAAGTGAAACAAGTAGATATGTAGAGTGAGTTTAGCAACGATTACAATAGTAAAGGTGTGGTTGCAACAAAGAAGAGGAGTATGGAATACTTGAGCAAAAAGAATTGATGGATTTTGTTGATATAGTCATAATGGCATATAATAGGGAGGATGGATAGGAAGTAACCACCATTGAGATAATAGCTTGAGGCAGTGAGCTTGAATGGATGAGATTTGCAGCAATTGGCGAAGATGGATAAGTTGCAACAACTGGTAGAAGAGATGATGATGATGAAGAAGATAAACTAGGGAAAGAGGATGTAAAAATTAAGCGTACGTGTAATAGATTACATACATTGGTAGATTGCATAGGTGTGGATTACAAAGAGGTAGAAGGATGCAAAATAGAAAAGAAGGATGAGTGGTACAGAGTCTAACTGAGAATGAAGAAAAAATAAAGATATTCAACAGTTGTCATTTTATCAATGAGTTTTTGAGCAAGACACTCAAAATTTTCTAAATAAGACAGACCAATGTAAGAGCATCCTTAGGGTTTTGGCAACACTGCACACATAAAAATATTTTAAGTTTTGTTCTGGTTTTATTCCACAAATTTCATGTTTTTCAATAGTGAGAGAGGTCAAGTATTTTGAGTAGTGTGCTCTCATCACTTGGATTTAAACTCTTAAATTTGAATGTGTTATAATGGAAAACTTCCTCTACTTTCCTACAAAATTTCATGTTCTTTTGATAATGCATATGTCCAAATCTAACACACAAAATTTTCCATATTTATGCAATAACAAAGATTTATTGTTTTGATTGTAATATTCCAAATATAAAAAGTAGCAGAACAGAAATAAAATGCTAGAAATGGAAGATGAACAACAATATAACCAGAATAACACCACAATAATTGTAATGTACCTCAAATTTACCAAAAAAAAAAAAAATTCAATGACATGGTTCAACTTCGTTTAAGCTTAGAATTTAAGAGAAGGTAAGATTCAATTTGATCCATAAATACATCATTACACCAGTCTAGTTTACTTCGACAGAAAATTGTCAAAGTAATTAGTTCTACACATTTCATTGTGCTTGTGATCGCAAGTCTGGATCTTCATGACTACTAGAACAGTAGGTAACTTGACTGTCTGTTATGTGCGCGTGTAAAGCCGATATTATCATTTTTACTGTAGGAGATTCGCTTTAACTCTCTATTAACCTCTGTACTTATTTCCATCTACAAGTAAGTATATACCCATATCTCTCTTCGTATAATAATGCAGGTACTTGTCATGCCCCATACACAGTGACCTTTAATATGAACTGTTATTATTATACTTCTATCCCGGATGAAGATCCTCCAACGTTTTCTACCAGTCCATACATTACAGTATTTGAGTTGTTCCTATAACAATAATTCCTACTATGTTCCTACAGCTTTGTGAAGAAACAGAGGTTAATCAGGTTTCGGTGATCACAAATGCCTAACAAAACGAAGGACCCCGTTGTTTACCGAAATCCAAAATATAGAAAAACTGTGGGCCAACACTTCGGGATTTCGGGGTTTTGCGAGTACAAAAGCCACATCAACACACACAACAACTCCCGAAATGCGAAAAGGGAAAGGTAGGACTCACATTTCAAGTTTTTGGGGTTCAGAACTTCGTGAGTTCTGGTGTCCAAACGCCAACATAAGCAAACTCCCAAAAATGCGAAAAGGAAAGGTGGGTCCCGCATTTTGAGATTTCGGTGTTCGAAACTTCACGAGTTCCGGTGTCCAAACATCAACATGAACAGACTTTCAAAATGCGAAAGAAAAGAAAGGTGAGGCCCGTATTTCGGGATTTCAGGGTTCGGAACTTCGCAAGTTCCAGTGCCCAAATATCAACATGACAAACGTTCAAAAATGTGAAAAGGGAAAAGTGGGTCCCGCATTTCGAGATTTTGGGATTCGGGGTTTCAAGGTTTCAACTGCCAAACAACAGCACACAACAACTCCCGAATTCCGAAAGGTAAAAGGGTGTGGGATCAACACTTCGGGATTTCGGGATTCGGGGTTTCGAGGTTTCAAATGCCAAACAACAACACACAACAACTCCCGAATTTTGAAAGGTGAAAGGGTGTGGGATCAACACTTTGGGATTTCGGGATTCGGGGTTTTAGGGTTTCAAATGTCAACAACAACACACAACAACTCTGAAATTTTGAAAGCTGGAAGGGTGTGGGATCAACACTTCGAGATTTCAAGATTCGAGGTTTCGGGGTTTGGAAAAGCAAGGGAATATCGTATAAATGTAACCAGCAAGTCTTGAATGCCGAAAATCACATTATTTTCATAATTCTAAGATTTTTACCTTGTACTGGGATTCTTACTTTCGTTCTATGAAACAGTAGGTGTAGAAGGATTCAATATCCATTTACTTATTAGAATTCCAAGGAAATCTAACTTATGAGTTTTATACGTATATAATTTATAAAAGGGGTACAATAGGGTAACAGG
Source organism: Picea mariana (assembly GCA_032191745.1). NCBI lineage: Eukaryota > Viridiplantae > Streptophyta > Pinopsida > Pinales > Pinaceae > Picea > Picea mariana. Next base: position 233,234 of record JASDQU010736997.1, on the reverse strand, counting down.
TTCTATAAAAGGTAACTCCTATTATGTTCACTTAAAGCCTCTTTAAAAAAATGCATTAAACGTCAACAGTACTAGATCTGTGCATCTATGTAAATACAAGAATAAGAATATCATTCCATCAGAGTTTGGAAATTATAAATGATGATCCGAGGGATCTGAGTTTGGTTTCCGAGGGTTCCCAAAATTCTTTAACTTTCTGAATTTTGTACATCTAGTATTTTGACTTCAAATTAAACCTAACCCGTAGATGGACCAGCTTTCTTAAACTCAACTTCTATAAAAATAAATTTTCCTAGCACTTCCAGATTTCGGGAGGGACCACTCCAGAATTTAGACTGTGATTGTACATTTAATACCACGAAAAACGTCATCCATTGAAAGAATTATTCAAATTTAGAAACAATTAGATGCATAATATCAGTTGCACCCAAAACATCCAAGAACAAAGAGGAAAAGGTTTACATTAACGCAATTAGATATAATCACACAATAGATACCTGCCATCAATCAAAACATAGCCATTAAAAATAGAGGGGTAGATCAACATATAAGAATCCAATCCGCAGGAAGACAAAGGGAATAGCTACGCTCCTCTCAACCGTAGAACAAGGCAGCCAAAGTCACTTGCCCGATTCACCCCCTAGCCTGACCATGAATCCATGAGGGCAAACTTGGAAACTCCTCCTCAGCAATGTCCTTCAATTCCAACAGTTATCCTCTTGCCTCACACTTACTCAACAATGGTCATAACAACAAGGCAATTCTGTTTCAGCAAGCTCCTCTTGCCTCACACTCAATCCGCAGTGTTCATAATAGCAAGAAAGCTCATAAATCTTTTCCCAACATACTTGGCAGCGTCCTTCCTCCTCGCATATGTTATTTATCCATTTTTGCCCGGGTCTTTTTTTTCCCTCCTTTGGGGATTTTCGCAGCTCTCTTAATCCCTGATTTTCAGGGGCTGCCAATGGCCAAATCTTTGATTTTCCACTTCTCATAATCAGCCTAGAGGCAGTTCCAACATGTTCCCCCACTCATGGAGTCATGGTCAGCGGATTTTAACATGGTTGTTCCATTTGTCCTCCTGCAATTAATATAAATATTTTGTTGTGATACAAGTGTCATATTCAAATAGTTAGTTGAGTCCAAACAGATCTTTGCTCAACAGTCACAATAATTAAATACAATTATTAAATTTGAAATTCGGAATTGCCATAAATGGAAAAAATTTTCCAGATTTGAATTTGCCAAAAACGGAAATAAATTTCTAGCACATAAAAAATATTTTATTTTTGGGAGATGTCACAATAATACTGAAATGATAACAGAATAACACCAAAATGAGCACTTCGATTACTGAGAGCAATGTTCACAGGCATCTTTGAGGGGGCAACCTCCAGTCGAGCAAAACTCTATTACAATAATATCCAAGCTAGGGTTCTCATACCCTCGACTCCTATTTATACTAAATATGTCTATCAAGAGAACCATCTAGAGGAATATCATTCTAAAAGCAGAAGCTTCTATTAGGTCTTCTTACATTCGACTTATTCTACCTTATTGCAAGGCCTTTTTAATATTGACCTTTATTACATCGAAATACATTGTTCTACCTACGTAAGGGGTTAAGTCCCTAACATGTCCTCCCCATTAAAAACAACCTTGTCCTCAAGGCTTAAGATGTGGAAATTGTTGCAGAATGATAGTTGGTTCCCAAGTGGCATCTATTGGAGTTGTATCTTTTCATTGGACTAACACTTTCTTGATGGTTCGTTGACGTAGGCGACGCCCACGCTGGTCCAAAACTGCTTGTGGTTGTCGCCAAATGTAGCCTTCTTCGTCCAACTCGGAAAGGTTTGTTTGAGTTTGGCACTTAGTTCCAATCACCTTCTTCAAGCATGAAACATGAAAAATAGGATGTAGCTTAGAATGATTGGGCAAAGCTAACTAATAGGCCACTTGTCTCACACACTTGAGAACTGTATAAGGACCATAAAATTTGGGTACCAACTTCTGTCAATGGTAGGGCTTTAGGGAATTTTGCTTGTAAGGTTGCAATCGAAGAAACACCTGATCCCCTTCTGCAAATTTACATTCAACGCAACCTTGATCTGCTTGTTGCTTCATGCGATTCTGGGCCATGACCAAATTCTCTTTGAGGGTATGGAGAATAGCCTCTTGAACTGTAAGTGTTTGGTCAACCGCCTGGACCTTCGAGACACCTGGTAAATATGAGAGAATTGAAGGTGGCTTTTGTCCATAGACCGCTTCAAAATAAGTCATGCGGATAGATGTATGGTATGAAGTGTTGTACCACCATTCAACTAGGGGTAACCATTGAGCCCACTGATTTTTCTTTTCTGATGCAAAACACCTCAAATATGTTTCCAAACACTTGTTGACAACTTCAGTCTAACCATCCGTTTGGGGATGATAAGTTGTGTTGTGATGCAATTGGGTGCCTTGGCGCTTAAATAGTTCTTCCCAAAAATTGTTGGTGAAAGTTGGGTTGTAATAAAAAACAATAGAATGCGGCATGCCATGAAGCCACTGTGGATGTTGTAAATGGGTGTTGAAGAGCACATAAATGAGCATACTTGGAAAGGCGATCAACTACCACCGTGATAACTGATTTATTGCCCGATTTAGGTAAGTCTGTCATAAAATCCATAAAAATATCCCTCCAAATAGCAGGGAGAATCGAAAGAGGTTGCAGTGCGCCAGGAGATTTGACTGTTTCTCCCTTGTTGCGTTGACACACATCACATTCCACCACAAAATTACGACCATCTTGTTTGATACCATCCCAGAAAAAAGAACGCTTGACCCTGTCATAGGTTTTGGTAAACCCGGAGTGCCCAACTGTGGGTGTTGTATGAAGCTCAGAAAGCATCGTGGATTTAAGTTTTGACTGTTTACTTAAATACAAACAACTTTTGTATCGAAGCTCTTCATGGAGCCAAGTTACCATGGGGAAACTGGAGAATTGCACTGTAGTTGTTGTATTAGATGCGAACTTTTGGGATCATGTAGCCATTCCTGACGAACGGCTTGGAGCCAATCTGGTATAGTGAAGAAGAGAGAAAAAATGGATCATTCATCTTCATATTTTCGGGAAAGTGCATCCACAACCACATTGTCTTTTCCTTTCTTGTAAATTATCTCATAATAATATCCAAAGAGCTTAGTCACCCATTTCTGTTGCTCTGGGGAGGACATGTGTTGTTCCAAAAAATACTTGAGGCTTTGATGATCTGTCTTAATTTTGAAGCGTTGCCCCAATAGATATGGGTGCCACAAATCAACGGCATACAAAATAGCCAACATTTCATTTTCATAGATTGATTTGCCCAAATTTCGTTCTGACAGTTGTTTGCTGGTAAAGGCCGAGGGCCGACCCTCTTGCATAAGGACAACACCAATACCTTTCCCTGAAGCATCACATTCCAGGACAAAGGTCTTTGTGAAATCAGGATGGGCCAGGACTGAAGTGGTGCACATGGCCATCTTCAAGGTTTGAAAAGCCTGAGCAGCTATTGGGGTCCAAGTGAAAGAATTCTTTTTAAGGAGTGCCATGGGAGGTGCCGCAATCTTTCCATAATTCTTAACAAACTTGAGATAATAACCTGTTAAGCCTAGAAATTCTCGCAAGCTTTTGAGAGTCTTTGGGTGAGGCTAGTCTTGCAGAGCTTCAATCTTTTTAGGATCCACCTTGACGTCGTTCTTGACAACAAGATGACCCAAGTACTCGACTTCTGAGGCACCAAAAACACATTTAGATTGTTTCAAGAAAAGTTGGTGCTGAAAGAGTAGATGGAGAACTTGATCCACATGAGCAAGGTGGTCTTTCTAGGTTTTTCTATAAATGAGGATATCATCAAAGAAAACTAAGACAAAATGACAGAGAAAAGGGCGAAAGACATGATTCATGAGGCTTTGGAAGGTGGAGGGGGCATTACGCAAGCCAAAGGGCATGACAAAAAACTCATAGTGGCCCTCATGAGTTCTAAAGGAAGTCTTAGGAATGTCTTCCTCTTTCATACAGATATGGTGGTAGCCAGAATGAAGATCAAATTTAGTAAAGAACTGGGCGCCACTCAATTCATCCAAGAGGTCATCAACGATAGGAATGGGAAATTTGTCTTTAATGGTGAGTTTGTTGAGGGCGCGGAAGTCAGGACACATGTGCCAAGAACCTTCTTTCTTCAGGACCATGACCATAGGAGAAGCGTAGGGGCTCGTACTAGGGCGGATAACGCCTGCATTAAGCAGTTCTTGAACCATTTTCTCAATTTTATTTTTTTGGGAAAATGAGTGACGATAGGGATGGATATTAGGAGGAAGGCTTCCTAGTATAAGGGGAATGGAATGATCATGAACACCACGAGAAGGCGGGTGTCCCTGTGGAGTGGAAAAGACCACTTGATGTTTAGAGAGGATGGATTGGAGGTCTTGCGGCACAGAAGGTGTCTCAGTTGCCTATATGGCATGGAGTTGGGCAATAACGCCAAAATGACCTTTTTTGAGCAGCTTTTCCATGCGATGAGAACTAATGATCTCAGATGAACTGGTGGTGATGCCTTGGAACTTATATTTTTGGCCCTCCTGGTTGAATTGCATGGTTAATTCCTTGAAATCCATAAGAATGGCACCCAAAGTCCTTAGCCAGTCTGCACCCAACACAATGTCACAACCACCCATGTCGATAGCAAACATATGATATTTCAGGTGGTAGTCACCAATTTGGAGAGACATTTTCACAACACCCTCCACATTTTATGGAGCCGTCATTGGCAATCATGATTTGGAAATTAATGATTGCATGGATATAACAATGAGTTTCTTGGGAAATGTGGCGATGAATAAAATTATGTGTGCTGCCACTATCAACAAGAATGATGGCCTTCCTATGCTTGATGTAACCAATTAGCTTGAGGGTTTGGGGAGCATAGAAGCGAGTGAGAGCATTTAGGGAAATGAATGGTTCTACTTCGAGAGGATCTGAGGGAGGGGTTATGTCCATGGTTTCCGGTGACCTTTTTGTTCCTTACACTTGTGGCCTAGAAAATATTGGTCATCACAATTATAACAAAGGCCTTTGAGTTGGGGTTCATCCATTTCGGCACCTAGTCAATTTTTGGATCTTTAATCGAGTGGAAGGAGGAGTGAGATTTACTGGTTTAGTGCGAGGAAAAAATGGGGGTTTCCAGTTTTGAGAAGAGACAACCTGTTGTGCTTCCTTGGCTTGTTTAGTAGCCTCCAACTAACTCTGAGGCCGAGCCATGAGGACATGGGCACGAATCTCATCTTTGAGGCCATTGATAAAACATTCTCGGAAAAAAGCATCAGACATACCCTCTGTACAAAAAGCTAGTCACTCAAAAGTAGCTATAAAGTCTTCCATTGTGCCAAATTATTTTAATTTTGTCAAACGGCCTAAATGGTTGTTGTCGGTGTCAAAGCGTTCATAAAGCTCTGCCACAAAGTGTGTCCAAGAAATATACCCTTGATGGGAATTTTTTCTCCATTGCCATCATTGCCAACGTTCTTGATCTAGATGGAGAACACCATACCGGAGTTTGTCTAAGTCATTTGTAATGTCGTACAAAGAGAAATAATGTTCCATTTGAGTTATCCAACCAGTGGGATCCGAGCCATCAAATTTGGTTACATCCACCCACGAAAGGTGTAGGTCACGTTGAAAGTGATGGAGCTAAAAATTATGGGAATGAGAGGAAGTTTCAGCGTCGGTATGCAAAGGTGGGTCAGATAAAGGGGTATCTGTAGGGATATGCAGCTTGATGCAAATCATAGAAACGATGGATTCAAGCTGGGTAGTCATGTCTTGTTTGAGTTCCTCGATTGAGGCAATTGCATATTTGTATTGAGTGGGGCAATATTGGCACTGAGTTGTTTCACTTCTTGTTGGGTCTCTGTGAAATTAGATTGCAAGGTATTGAAGCGAGTTTTCAAGTCTTGGCTACGGGTATGGGCCATGATGACGAGGGAACCGAAAAGGGGCGGGTGGAGTAAAACCTTTTGTTGAAAAATGATAAGTATGAATGTGATAAGGGCGAAGAGATAAATCCAATGGAATAGGTCTCAAATAATGGTGAAAAAAATTCCAGACTTTTTTTCACCTACGGAGTTATACTCCAGTCTGAAGAATACTGCAGTGATGAAATGCCCAAATGCTTAACCAGGAAGAAATGTGTAGTGATTTGACAACTCAAACACAGTTGTGCGACAATAGATCTTGTCTGTTTTATTTTTTGTTTCTGTCCCCAAGGGTTAGGTATTCAAGGGTTCTGCAAACAAGGGTTTTCCCTGTGCTATATCTCTCTGGTATACATGCAGGGTCCAACAGTAGTACTCAACCCAATATCTCAGGACACTAAATAAGGAGACTAGACCATGCCCTTAGCCGTACTACCCAAGTACTAGAGAGTATCTTCTCGCGTGATGTTCTCGATGGCACTATAGCAGTCAGGTGGTCGATCGGTTTATCTAAAGAGGGATTCAGGAAATCTAGGTCGATACATATACAGGTGTTGTCTAATGCGCTACCACTCGAAGGGGTACCAACAAGGGTTACAAGGGTGGCCAATAGATGTGCGCTTAAGAACCACTTGTATTTCCTGCATGTATGAATCCCTCAACCGTGGGTTTATGCGCGTAACGATGAATGTTTGTAGCTTAAAGACATCAGAATACGTCTCTACCTTGAAAAAATTTAACCCACAATTTTCTGTCGAGGAAAGTGCTCTGATACCACTT
>JASDQU010736997.1:215578-226314 GCA_032191745.1 Picea mariana | reverse complement strand
CTTTTCGAGGGGGCAACTTCCAGTCGATCAGAGCTCTATTACAATAATATCCAAGCTAGGGTTCTCATACCCTCGACTCCTATTTATACTAAATATGTCTATCAAGAGAACCATCTAGAGGAAGATCCTTCTAGAAGCGGAAGCTTCTATTACTTCTTGTTACATTCGACTTATTCTACCTTATTGCAAGGCCTTATTAATATTGAGCTTTATTACATCGGAATACATTGTTCTACCTACGTAAGGGGTTAGGTCCCTAACATTGACCAACAGACCTATCTAAAATTTTGGTATGATGTAGAAAACATCTTCCTCTATGTTCCCTCCAAATGTTATAAAAAAATATGGAGTTAAAGGGGTTCACCTAAGTCAAACACAAAACACAACAAAGAATTCATATTGCTTTCTCTACATTCATTTTTTCAAGTCAACTTTGACTATTAAAACCTCAATGCATGGGTTGTATTTGGAAATTAAGGGAGTGATTATTATCTATGAATATATGTTATTGGTTAAATAAATTTTTGGATTACCTCAAGAAATGAAACAACTTGGAAACTGAATGCTCATCCCCTCATAGTTTAAATATTGGAGAATTTGATGTAATAAGGGCCTTTCTCTATTGATTGATTTAGTTTTATGTAGTCGATGGTAGTGTTATGTGATATTTGGACTTGTGCATGGGATTAATGAATGCAATAAGGCTCCAAAGCATTAGTCATTGATTTAATAAAGTTACAAAGGCTATTGTTGAATGTCTTTGCTATGTTTTTAATTGCATGATAGACCATGTTTGAAATGTCTCATAGAATTTAATGCAATTTTATATATTTGGTGTAATCTATGAGTGCATTCATTATGTGAATTTGATTACCAACCATCAAGTACTCCATCAAAGGGTAGACATTGAGTACTGGGTCCAATGAAATCCACTACCCATTTGTCAAAGGGTTGTAATGTGTTTACTAGGTGCAACTAGACGTCTCATATTGGTGTAATGATCACCCAAGCCTCTCACAAACATAACAAATATTAGAAAACTCATTTGCATCTTGATACACTACAAAAAATCATAGTCCTACTCACAAGCTTTTGTGTGTTGTCCTTTTTCCATTGTTATGGAATTCTACAATCCCAAAGAATATCCATGCATTCTTGATCCAGGACACAACACCTAATAATTCCATCTATGTCCAACTTGTATAATAATCCTACGATTGGTGTATACTATGTTGCTTTCATGCTGAGTTATTTCTTGGGTTACAGTATACCCTTTTGGCACTTGAGCTGATGTCTAAAACAATGCAATCACTTAGAGGTGGTTTAGAATAGCTGCGATACATAACAAGCTAGATCTAGTAATTGGTCATTTATTGATCCTCCTAACTCCCCCAACACCATGTGAAACAAATAATTCAACCCAACATTGTGCTTCTTGGGTTTCATGATGACTTCAAAGTTGAATTCTTGAAAACACAACATCTTCACTCATGACCTCTGGCAATGTCTTGTTCAGTAAATACTTCAAGGTTGATTGATCCATGCAAAATTTAAATTGGCCTCCCAATAGGAAGTGAGGAAACATCTATAGCACATATATCATTGTGAAACCTTCTTGTTCAATCACTGTATAATTCCTTTGAACTTATAGCAATTTTCTAGTTGCAAAGTGAATAGGATGATCTAGTTCTCCTACTCCAAATTTCTATAAAATGGCTTGAAGTGTAACTCCACCCACCACAAATGTGGAATTCCACTGACTAGTTCAAAAATACCAAGATTAGGGTGCTTCTCATCTTCTTCTTCAATAGGTTGGACTTGTCACACTCATGTATCCACACAAATTATTATGTCTTCTTAATTAGTTTTTCGAGTGGTGCTTGAATGGTGACATATGTCACTCCTTTAACTATTTATACCCCTCAATTCCTCTTTATAAACCCTCTCATATTTTTTTGAACTCCTATATATTTGAAAACTCTAATTTGTAAGTAGACACTCAGATTAGTGGTTTTTATCTTCACCTCTCTCAAGCCCTGTTGACCACCTATTTCGACTAGGGGTTAACTTCATGTACCATGAAGATATTTACCTTGTGGTATGACAAGTTTGAAGGCTTTTGGCTCAACAGGGCAATTCGACCCCCAACACCTTTTTGTATTCGGAATGTCCGCTCCCCTGCGTGGGATAATAATGTAATATGTTAGCATGAGTCATTTTTTTAGGTTAATTGCCTAAGATTTTATCATTAGGGAAGTTCTTTCATCGATTGTTTTTTTTTCCTCAGATAATGAATCTTGCTCACTGACGATTTTAATTATCCTTGAGTTTTCACTCAAATAATCCTCCAAAGTGGTGAAATAAATTCTAATGGCCGATCCCAGAGGGTGAATAGGGTTTATAAGTGTTGTATATGGCCAATATAGACATATCCTAAAGTCTTGGGGAATTTCGTTAAGTTTTGTTAAGATTTTTAATAATTAAAATTTCTAGAAACTGGGAATTTTTAATTATTTTTTATGTAAAATGTAAAAAATTGGTCCTTGGGGATATTGTATAGGGGTATGGGTACTCAAATCAAATGGATTATGACCCCCTACACTCTTGGACCAAGTTTCAACTTAATTGGACAAGTTTTGCTAGGTCAACGTCCATGAGGAGTCCAAGTTAGTCAGAAACGAAACCAACATTTAATTGGCTAAGGTAAAAAAAACAAATTTTGTAAAAATGACTAAAGTCATGGAAAAGGAGGGGAAATGATTCCTAAATTCATTCCTAAGTTAGGAAAACGTTCTAAAGTGAAAGAGGACCCCCCCAAGGAAAGTTCCAAGCATTTGTTGGGTCCCCCTAAGGGGAAGTGCACCCCCCTCTTCTTGAACCTTAGAAAATAAACAAATTTAAGTGTTGGAGAGGGGCCCCACACCTTGGGCGCCCCCCCTTGGTGCTAGGTTAGAGGTTTAAACAACTAGAAAGGGGGAGCCACCCCCTCAGAACTCACACCTCTCTCCTAAAGTGTGCCCCTCTCTCCTATGAGTGGAGTTCCCTCTTGCATGGATGCCACTTGTAAAGCATGCAATAGGGATCTACCTTGCCTTCCTCCCTTAAAAGAAAGGCCTCCCTTCCTCTTTTCTCCATCTATTTTAAGAGAAAGTCTATGCTGCCCAAATTTCTCCCCTTCTCTTCTTTCTCTCTCCCATTCTTTCATTGTAAATCTTGTTGCAAGTATTTGCAGCAACATTTTGTGAATAATAAAAGAAGCTTTGGAGGATCTCTTGTGTGCATTGGGAGTGTTCTTGGTGTTGTTACATGGTGTTTTCTTTCAGGTGATATTGCTGCATTCTACTTTGGTATTTCTTGCTTGCATTAGCTTAACTTGTAGACCCACGCAAAGTATTTTGCTTTCTTGGGAAGGATTGGTAATAGTATTTCTATTAGTTTTGTAGTTGTTTCTTTTAAGTTTGGAAAGTGTTTTGCAAGATTTTTAGATGCACTCTCCTTTTTGTTGTATTGTGTAGCAATAATTTATTCATTTGAAAGTCACCAAAGGCTTGGAGGAGTTAATTTCAGATCTGAAAATTCACTCATTCAACCATCCAAGGCTTCTATTATTTTTTTGTTCTCATTCTTCTTCTTGAACACCCAACACTTTGTTTTGGTTGAAGGCATAAAGATTCGGGGTAGTCACATAGCTTAGGATTGCAACAATTCACACTTAATCCCCTAAGCTCAAGAGATACCTAAAACTTACTAAAATCAACCAACACAACTTTCACAACAATTGCATTTCAAGTTTATCTATTCAATTTCAAAGCAATCTTACTTTCCAAGTTGTGTAATTTACTATCCAAGCAAATGTATTGTTTCAAGTAATTTACTTTTCAACAAGTTCTTTAATTGTGGATATTTATATGTACTAAAGCATTTCTATTATTGGTTACATGTATTCTTTATTCATTTGGAAATAATTGTCTAAAGTTAAAAGATCATTTCATTGTTTAATTCATTCTGTAGATATTCCATGTTTTATTTTGAGTTGTAGATATATCTTTGATGTGCATATCTCGATAAGTGGATTTTGGGTATTTTTAGGAACTAGTCTATTTGTTGTATTGCAAAAGAAAAGGTTTGTTTGTCATTAAAATAATTGCATTTGCATTGCTTGCTTGTCATTGGGTTGGGTCTCCCTAATTGAAAACCAAATTAACTTCTAGATCATTAATTAAAACTTAACATAGTTAAATAGGGTCTATCCCCCTTGGCTTCCCTAGGAGTGAGCCTAGACGGAAGAGGTCTGGATCGAGGTGATTGTGGGTCTGTACTTAGGCTTGCACCTCCAAAGACATATCAAGTGGGCTGGAGACTTCTCTGCATTTGAGGTGTGTATAAGGACGTTAACAAGCCCCTAGGACTACTTGCACTTGTCATCTTCATCCCCTCTACAAGGACCTTTGTCTAGCTTGTCTCCAAGCTTGCATCATTAATCAATTCCTCCTAAAGCATATTCATTGACATAAATACATTAATACCGTGGATTTCAACCCTCCAACCTCAAGGAATGTTCCATCACACCTAAGGAAAGGGTGGTATCATAGGGCACCAAATCTCTCTACTCTACATATTTCATTAATTAATATTTATAGTAGTAGATCTAGGGTTTATTGTTTATATTGCATATCTATAGTATCCATGAATTGGAGATTGATGCAAATATTCTCTTAGGGGTATTTGGAGGTGAGTGTGTATGTCATTCTAGGAAGTGGATCCTCTTCATCCTAACGAGCATTATCATATACAATAGCTTGTTTTATGTGAGTTTTTTCCCTCCTCTTTCATTTCTAGCATTAGTGTTTCTGCCTAATTAAAATAATTGTCAATTAATTAACTTGAATTACTTACGTTTCGTTCCTTAATTAATTTGTCAATTAAAATTGATCTAAAAGCTAATAAAATTCCTAATCACCGACACATTAGGTTATCATTAACAATATCGTAAGGCCTTAATTAATCTATCAATTTCCCCTTGTTAGAAAAACAGGACCGCGAAGCAATAAAATAAAACAAATGTGGAAATAAAACACAAAAGATACACAATACAAGAGAGACACAGATTTACGTGGTTCACCCAGTGTGGGCTACGTCTACCAGAGAAATTGCCAGGTCCTTTCTTTAGTATTATCCAACAAAATGAAGGGATACAACCTACAGCAAAACCCGTTGTAACTTCCTCTTCTTTCTTTCACAGTCTCCTGTCTCAGAATACAATACTTGCCAACCTACATAGCCGCAATACATTTCCCTCATAAAAGAGGGTTGACTTCTAGGGCAAAAAACCCTAACATAATCTCTATCGTTAGATCTGCGACCTTATAATGAATGGTCCAGATTTACAATGAAATTACAATATACTTTTACAAGGCATTCCCCGACGTGGAAGAGTGTACATAATTCTGGGGTGTAAATACCCCCTCTACACTCCCCCACGTGGAAGAGTGTACATACTTCTGAGGTGTAAATACTTCATGGGGTATAAACACGGCTGAAAGTAAAAGTCTTCTAAATCAGGAAGATAATTCGGCTCCACAACCAACACCCCTCTCATTTTCACCCTTTTTCGCCTTACACTAGGGTTTCTCGATTTATCCCTAGAATCAAGTGGCAACTCCACTCTCCACTTTCCCCCTTTTAGTAGTGTGTTTGCTTGGGTGATCTCCCAACCCTACCCTACCCTCATTCCTCATGTGGTAGCGCAAATATGTTCATTTGCTACATTTTGGTAACTCCACTAGACAGTTCCCATCAATCCTTCCCCCTCTTGGAGGAAATATTTCTCTACTTTTTTCCTCTTCAAAACCTACTACCACCATAGGGGGTATTTTGTCCTTATTTTTCAAAAGAGGGAAGGTAAATTTTATCCCCATCTCACTCTTTTCAAGGCTAATCATGAAGGAACCCCCTCTCTAGCTCTCTACGATCTAAGGCAACGAGGTTAGAAGTTGACTTGTCAAGTTATGTGGTTTCTTTTAATCCCCGTATCTAGCCTCGTCATTTGAGATACATACATTATGCCAAAATACACTTCCCTAAAGGTCTCAACCATTTCCAAGGTTATTTTTAATGGCCTCATATCCCCCTTTACTTGGGTAATACCCATCCTTCTACTCGAAAAGAAGGGGGACAATCCCCTTATGACTCAAAACAAGGAGAGAGTTCTCACAACCCACCATGGGACTTCTTTGTCTAAGACAATCCTATCCTCCACCCTTCTAGAGACCCTTTCAAACTTGGATGAGCCCCCCTACCCTCCATCTCCTAGGTGCTATCTCCATCCACAATTCAGGGTCCTTCCATCATGAAAAATCAAGTAATTCTATAATGGAAACACATAATTTTCCTTGGACACTAATTCATATAACCCAGGTATACATACAACCATGCCAATATCAACCTCTAATCTCATCAAATCTTATCCAAGTAAATCCCAACATTCTTCACCAACATTTGGTAGGACCCCTGCCCCAAACAAGTGTTCATGCAACAATCCCTCCACATGTCAACCAATTTGTAATACCCCTAAGCCGAACCCCAGTTGAAATGTAATTATAAGTATGTGTATAGGATGGTGAGCCATGAACCTATTTTGGCCAAAGGGCTTGTTTTGTATTGTGCATTTTCACTTGGAAATTAATGAAAGAAAACACGACTACATGCAGACCATCCTGACAAGAAGAGTAAAGGGGATAAACTCCACTAGAATGGGAAAGGGGGGCTAAGAGTCTAGAAAAAAGAGCTAAGCTAAGGGATCTTAAGCCAAAAAACAATATTTTATCAATAATCCTAAAGATAAAGTCTAAAGTAGGGGATACTACATTTTATCCTGAGTCCCTATGAGGAAACATATAACCATGTGTGGCCCATGCAGTGTCCAACATGACAAGTGTCAAGTTGGGAACATGCACATACAATTTGGGGACTTTAGCTTATTCATCCACGATTCAATTATTATTCACTCACCTCACCTAGTTGTTCTCATTGAGACTTTCATGCTATCATTATTGTTCCTATACCTGTACCAGAGAGAGCGTAGGATTCAACTAAAGAACACTGAAAGGGAATTGTTGGGAGAAGCAGAAGAGGCAAGTTGTTAGGCATGTGTGCATTCTCTCCAGTTGAGAGAATTGCAAAGATGAAGAAGCGGGTTGTCAAGACTGTGTGCATTCTCTCTAAGTGAGAAAATTGCAGAGAATTTGATTGCTAGAGGCGCAAAGCTATCATCACAAAACTCTGGTTATTCCTCTCTACCTTGTTGTTGAAGCCTAGAGGAAGTGGGCATCCATAGGGGGCACACTTCTTGGGTGGGACAAGCATGTGGGGAATGTAGAGTCTGTATAACTTGGCACCTATATTATTCTTGTTCGGCTTATTGTTGAGGCCTGGAGGGAAGTGGAAAGCCATAGGGGGCACAATTCCTTGGTGGGACAAGCATATGGGGAAAGTAGAGTTTGTAAGATTGTTGTTGAACTTGGAACCTATATTATTCATGTCCAACTTGTTGCTGAAGCCTAGAGGGAAGTGGGAAGCCATAAGGGGTACACTTCCTGGGTGGGGCAAGAATGTGGGGAAAGTAGAGTCTGTAAGATTGTTGTTGAACTTGGCACTTGTATTGAGATATTGGTGTTGTTGAGAGACCTCCAAGGATAGATTTTCCTTTCCCTATTGGAGTTCAAGCCCAACTCAAGGGTGACTTGTTCTTAGTTGGTGGGGAACAATGTCTAAGGTTGGGAGGAAAGTCAGAGGTCTGCATGCAGTTGGTGGTTCAATTGTTCCAAATAAGTATCTATCATGTGCTTATTTCAATTATTGTGTGTAATAATGAGTTTTCTATTATGGAATCTCTGTTATTAATTCTATTTATGAATTGTTGTTGTTGTGTGTTGTTTTTATTCCGCATGATTCTGCAGAAATCCTGTGTTGAGTATTAGAGATCCAGGAGGAAATCAGTGGCCACCCACCTATTCCACTGACTCAAAAACATGGGTTTCCACCTTGGTAGTATTTCTACGTTTTTTTAGGCCCTTGGGAAGTTGATGTACCAACTACCCCCATCAGGGCCCGCAAACCTTTTGGCATTTCATCTTCTGGGGCTAGGGTTTTGGATTTTCTTTACATTAAAAAGGCCTCTAGAGCCTCATTGTAAACATCATCATCTTCTTGCGAATGACCGTAGATGTCACATCTCTTCTTAGAGATAAGATGCCACCATTCTAGCGAATTCATTCACTATGTATTTTTATAGTCATATACATTTCGCTTATTAATAGAAATTGTGTATTATTGTATCTCTGTGCCTCGTGTTATATATCTGATATATCTATGTTATATTATTGGCTCTCTTCCAATATCTATGTATATTTATTTGTTATATCTCCACTCTCATTTTGTGCTCAAAATAATCTGGATCAATTAGTGTGCAAAATACTATAAACTCTGGTCATAATTACTTGTTATTTGTAATACCGTTGAAGTAATATTCACTATAAAAATTCTATAGATGATGTAAACTGGTAATTATGTCATGGGTTTCGTAATTATGTTTCCCCTGAGCGTATTGGCGATGAGACTGGCTCAATAACGGAGTTTGTAGCTAGAATACCTTGAAAATGTTTATCAACGACTCTGTCTATATCTTCGACTGTCTATGTAGAATTAATAATTGTACATATGATAAGTGGGGTAATTACCCATCTTGTCACAAGAAAAGTTGTGTTAGAATATAAGTGCATGTGCTCATTTTACCATTGGAAATACCCTTGTCACCCAACCATAGGCCGAATCCACCCTCCGAGCACCTTAACCTTGATAGAGAATCACTCCGGAAGCAAACCCTAGACTAGATAGCCAATCAAAGGGTAGCGCACCTTTCCCCAAGGATAGCGCATCAACAAGATCTGATCGGATAGTCCAAACCCTAGTCAAGAGATAGTCCAAGCGTAACTGCTAGCTGCAGCAGCTGCAATGACAACTCTCCTCCAAACCTACGCAGAAACTGGGCAACTGCAGTGCACACAAGTGCTGCTCTGCAATTCTGAGACTACCTGCCAAAATGAGAACTGGCCTCCTATATTTATACTAATTCTGGCTAACTACCTGGGTTGACTTCTCATTCTAGGTATCTGTCTGTTCAGTATATATTATTATTTCTAGACGACTTCTTCTCTTGGAGGCTAATAACCTAATATAAATTATCTTCTTGAGCCGACAAGTCTTCTAGGGTTATTAGCCAACTTATTAGGGTTTCTTCTTGCTTCCCAGAGTATTCTATCCTCGTCAGGTTTACACATGGAGGTAAATACCTCCCACAGCTACCATAATATCAACACTCCCTCCTAGCTAGGGAGGTATTACAAGTAATGATCTTGAGCACAAAAACATACCATTCACCCGGTAACATCAACATAGTCGTATAGACTAGATCATGAGCACCGTCATCATCATCAGTGTCATCAACTACATCATCTCTTGAAACCATACTCTATCTGAGTAATCAGACATGATGCTCACTCCACAAAGTGATACAAGAGCCATTCTTCTAATCTAGAAGAGTAAATTCTCTGAACCATTTTCCGTCTTATCCATCTAACTGATAATCATTTCCAATACTGTTGATATTCTTCAAGGCAATCAAAACAAAATAGAACACAACTGTGTCTATCCATAGTAGTACATAACTACAATCCAGGGGTACACTACCACACCAAGTAACACACAAGTACTTGATCAACAACGTATAGTCACGAACAGTGGAACACATCCACCACAGTAGTATACATCCTACCGTCATACAGTCTTCATAACAATCATCTGATATCAACCTACACAAAAACAATGTTATGATATAAACTGAATCATATGGGCCAATCTTTCACTCACATCTATGAGATCTGAAAGAATATCTGGCCTCAGAGTAGCACAATGAGATATCTGGACTATTCTTCTCAAGCAAGGAAGAATAACTGTCTTGTCTTCTGAACCTGGACCATTCCCCGACCATTCCCCACCTTGGGCCATTATTCCTACACTAATCAAAGTACACCGTGGAGAGAATGTATAAACCCTAAGGAATGCCTGCCCCTGATTGCTGAGCCTGGACCATTCCCCACCCTAGGCCATTACTCCTACACTAATCAAAGTGCCCTGGAGAGAATGTATAAACCCTAAGGAATGATTGTCCGAACCATTTCCTCTGTTAACCACAAGAGAAAAAGACTGTCCTGCATCAACCTCCAAAACGAACCATTTCTCATGTTAACCACAATGAGAAATTGTTGTCTGGCGAGGCGAGCCAGTCTTCTTGAGTAACCCTCAAGAAGAGAGATTGCCCTAGATCACTCCCCATGTTAACCACAATGGGAAGTCACTGTCTATGATACATCAGCAATCTGAACCATTTCCCATGTTAACCACAATGAGAAATTGTTGTCCATCAGAAATCTCAATCCACTTTCCGAACATGAAAAAATCTGTCCAAGATGGATGATTTTTTAATGAATGTCTTCAATAATATTTTAGTGCTCCCTCCAACCTGGGAGTCATCTCTTCCTTTTTCAATAAGGAAGTCGTTTCCACGAGCTCCAGCTTGAGTACGCAAACTCTTTCATCTTTTACCAAAATGTCTGCTTATTTGCTCATCTGTGGAGATATGTGTTGGAGAACCACTTTCTCCTTTTCGGACTTCATTA
>JASDQU010736997.1:114562-127008 GCA_032191745.1 Picea mariana | reverse complement strand
AAACAAGAGTAGCGAATCGTGAAGCGTTACTAGCAAGAGATGATGATCAAGCCCTAGCTACTCACACCAAAGGAGGAAGGAAGAAACCCTACTTCCAAAAGGAGACTCATAAAGAGCCTCAATAGTCAAACAAATTCAATCATAAAGAATCTCATCCAAGGAGATTTTAGAAGAAAGGACAACAAAAGGAAAGAGACTACTCATCTGTAGAATGATATCATTGTGACAAGATGGGACATATTGCGAAGTTTTGTCCAGCCAGCAAGAAGAATACAAGAGAAAACATAAGAGGCACCATGCCCATGTAGTCGAAGATGAAGAGCCACCCGTAAAGATGATAAGAGAGCAGATCAAAGACCATGTCTTAATGTCAGTAATTAAGAGGAAACTAGACTTGTGACACTTTGTAGAAAGCAATAAGGATACAGACAGAAGTGTGGACTCTCTTAGATGGAGGGAGTTGATTGAAGAATTAAAAAAGAAGAGCATTCATGCATGAAGCCAGGATTAGGAGGGAGCTAATCCTAAATGATATGGTCCATTAAAAGATCCATGAAGATTATGAAGTATCTTTCCATGTTCTCATTGAAAGTAGGAGCCATGATAAACATGTGATTAGAAGTTCTGAATATCCTTGGTTGTCCATCTACATTTATGCTCCTATGACGAAAAGAAGTATTTGGAACCTTCAGAAAGGAAGGGCATAGAATCTATAAAAGATTCCATGGACTCCAACATTGAAGATGAGGAAGAACATGAAGATTCGAAGAAACAAAGAAAAGTCAGAACAACCAATTGAACAAGTTATTATACCGAGAATCATAAGACTACTAGCTTGGTTTGAACCCACTAGAACCAATCAAATGGAAGTTGTGATGAAGAACAATATATGTAAGAAAATGTGAAAAAAAAGATTTATGAATGGAAGCATTGCGAGATTCAGAACTAGAGGTTCTTCCAGAAGGAGGGAGAAGACTACGACGATAACTTATTTCAATAAAACAAATATACCTCTTGCAATATCCATGTAAAACACTGTTCTTCCCAATAAAGCAAATTGAGAAAGAAGCGTGTACCAGAAAGAGACCCATGTATGAAGATAGAAGAATACCTTGTATGGATTCAAGCAACTTGATGTAGAGTATCTCATATACATCAGAAGTGTGGAAAAAACATCCAATGACAGAAAAAATGTATCAAAATGGTTACTCAGAAGTTCGGTATGATGGATTTCTAATCCATGGTAAACTCCCATGATGAAAAATCTGAAGAAGTTGAGAGAATCTAATCCAGTAGAACCATCTCTGTAACGACAATTGTTTGTCTTGTTAATGTATTTGGAAACTACTCAGTCGGATATTTGCCTTGTGGAATGTTTGAGTTATGATATACAATTGCATGGATTTATCGAGTGCAA
Organism: Picea mariana; assembly: GCA_032191745.1. Taxonomy (NCBI): domain Eukaryota; kingdom Viridiplantae; phylum Streptophyta; class Pinopsida; order Pinales; family Pinaceae; genus Picea; species Picea mariana. The sequence goes on along the minus strand of JASDQU010736997.1, from coordinate 125,591 downwards.
ATGAGAGAAGAAGTGCTACTTGGATATGTTTCAGTTTGAGCTTTGTCACGATGTCATGGGTTAGCAAGAAATAGAAGTTTGTTGCACTCAACACTACAGAAGAAAAGTATATTGCATCTTGTGATGCTTGTAATGTGGCTCCGTAGTTTGGTTTATGGACCGTCTGATCAGGTGTTGAATTCGACCATGACATATTGTAATGATCAGAGCCATGTGAATCTTTCAGAGAAATCGATGTTCCATGTCAAGTCGAATTACATTGAGATCAAGCATTATATTCTCCGTGATAAAGTCAAGAAGAGATGTAGCGTCCTCAGCCCTCAACCTCTGTCGGGTAATGCTACCCAGTCAACCTTATCTATTTCTTCTAGCTATGATACCAATTCGTGACATCCCCAGCCATAACCAACAGGCCAGACCATACCACCAACTAACTTTCATGCTCTAATACCATATACATTTATATACATATCTATCTAATGCAAATTAAACATCTATAGCATTATGTTCATGCCACTATTGATGTGAAAATAACATTAAAACATACAACCATTATACACAGACAATTCTAACAACATTATAACTTGATTTCAAGATACACTTCATACAGAGAAAAGAGATTTGGTACTTATCTTTTAACAGATGACCACCAAATGCGTGCAAACCTTCCACTGATTTCCCAGCCTTAGACCATGTTCATCATGCTCAACAGTGGGTCACCCCCAGGCTGGGACTAAACTCCACTGGGCAAGGGATTCCTAGGCTTGGTAAGGACAATAGGAAAGTCGCATAGATCAACATGAAGTATTTTCTCCAAGGCTTCAGCTCACACTAACAGCGTACAGCCTCTCATTCCCCACATACCTGCCCCACCCCAGAAAGTGTGCCCCTTCTCTCCTCAACAGTCCTTTGGCTGCCCCACTTCCCTTCCAGGGCTTCAACAACAGGTCAGACAAGAATTCTCAAAAAACTATAGTTGTCGTTGGGCTCCCTCTGGGAAAATCACTTCCTCGGCAATCTCTGTCACCTGAAAAGAGTTCCTTACAGGCATGACAATCTTCTTCTTCATCCCAAGGGCTTGACAACCTGCCTCTTCAAACCACAAGCCTGACAACCTGCTTCTTCAGTCCAGCTCCTAAGTCAATTTCAGTAATGGTGATGGAAACAACAAAGCTCGGTATAGATCAAATGATGGCAACAAGCCACTCTCAGTCAAGGAACTGCGTTGGCAGCAACAACAACCGTTAAGGCATGGTACAGGCTCAGGCTAGGCATAGGTGTGTTGCGCTTCACAGGAAAAGTACGGGATAGCTCAAAGTGCTTGTAGGTTCCAGGGGTGCATGAATGCTGCTCAAGTCGATGATCGAGGAGATGGTTGAACGCGTGAATGTGTGAGTATGGCAGACTCGCGAGAGTCGTGCGAACGGTGAGGGGCGCGAGACTAGTGAGTGAACCCCCAGCAAGCTGGATTTTATAGCTATAAACTGCATGCACCTAGGTTGACAGTTGTCTTCCTGAAGCCGCATGAGCTCCACTTAGCACTCGTTCCCTTTCCCCAAGAACTTAGGACAACACCTGTTATGTCCAACCATAGCCTTTTGGAAATAATAATATAATATTATCACTTTAGAGGTAAGCCCTCTAGCTTAGCCCCTATTCCTAGACACTTAGCCCCTTCCCTTACCCTACCTAGTGGAGCTTAGTCCCCCATAAATATTTCTTCGTGGTCGATCTACACACAACAATGTAGCTTTATTAATGATATGAGTGTTTACATATACAAAAATAGGCTCACTGGCCTTAAGCCTCTAGGCTCTCCGGCATATTAACATATAAGTATTCCAGTTTATAAACACTTGGCTCACCAGCCTATAAACATAATTACAGTTTAGCTGGGGCTCGACCTTGGGGTGTTACAATCCCCTCCCCTTATTTTTGCACTGTCCTCAGTGCAACTTCTTTACACAACAACAACAAGATTTCCAAAATCTTCAAAAATATGTGGGTACTTTGCCCGCATAGCATCTTCATGCTCCCATGTTGCATCCTCAGGACCTTACCAGGTCCACTAGACTTTTATAAGCCCTATGGCTCGATTTCAGAGCTGCTTTCTTTTCCAGTTCAGTATGTGCACCATATGCACCTGAAAAAGCGCTTTCTTGCTCCACTTGAATCACATTCTGATCAATAACATGATTAGCATCAGGTATATATTTCTTAAGTAATGAGACATGAAATACATTATGTATAGACATAGATGTAGGCAATGCAATCATGTAATCTACTCGACCAATCCTCTCTAGGATTTCAAACAACCCACAATATATGGCTGCCAACTTGGAACAGTTTCCCAGGTTTCGGGAACTTTTGTTGGCTTTCACCTTCAAGAAAACATAACCCCCCACTTTAAACTCCCCGTGGGTTCAACCTTTGTCTGCATAGATTTTCTTCTTGTCTTGGGATGCCTTCAAATTCTATTTAATCTTCAGCATTTGCTCTTCCATTTCCTTGAGCAACTTTGGCCCAACCACTGCCCTATCAGCTAGGTTGTCCCAACTTACTGGGTGTTGCACTTTCTGCCATAAAGTGCTTCAAGCAGGCTCATCTTCAGTGATACTTGATACCCATTGTTGTAGGCAAATTATACCAAGTGTAGATAATATTCCCATTTAGATGGTTTGTTTATCACATACATGCTTAGCATATCCTCTATCACCTGGTTCACCCTTTTTGTTTTCCCATTAGACTCAGGATGATAGTTGTGCTGAAGTTTAGATTTGTTTTGAACCCTTTGAATAACCCCTTCCAAAACTTTGAGGTAAACTTTGGGTCTCTGTCAAACACAATCATCTTGGGTATGCCATGTAAGCGTGCTACTTCCCTCATATAAATATCAACAACATTGGTTTCCTTGTGAGTAAGCTTCATAGGAATGAAATGGGCAACTTTAGTAAGCTTGTCCACCACCACCATGATTGCATCATGCTGCTTGCTTGTTCTGGGCAATTATGTGATGAAATCCATTGTTACAACTTCCCATTTCCACTCAGGAATGGGTAATGGTTGTATAAAACCAGCTGGGTGGTAATGGTTGTAGAAAACCAGCTGGGTGTAGAAAAGCATTTGGCAATAAAATCAACAACTTCTTTCTTCATGCCTGGCCAATAATATTGGCTTTTGACTACTGAAATTGTTTTCTGATATCCTGGGTGTCTTGCATAAGGTACATTGTGCATTTCTTTTAAAATCGCACTCCTCAATTAAGGATAATTGGGTACATAAACTTTGTTTATGTACAAGAGAATTTCATTAATTCCCAATTCATAATCCTCAACTTCCTGCTGCATTTTACCTTGCTGCAATTTTGTTACCAATTCCATGTACTGCAAATTTGATTTTACAACCTCCACAATTCTGTCTTTTAAATCTAATTGGTACATGCTATTGGTTGTAGCATGAAACTCATGCACTCTTCTCCTGAGTGCATCAACCACTTTGTTCTCTTTCCCCTTGATATGCTTTATATCAAAGTCATATTCACAGAGGAATTCTAACCATCTACTTTGCCTAGCATTCAAAGTAKGTTGATCAAACAAATACTTCATACCATTATGGTCTGTCCTCAGCTCAAACCTTTTCCCCATGAGGTATTGCCTCCACTTCTTCAAGGCATGCACTATGGCTGCCAACTCCAAATCATGAGTGGCATAATGCCTTTCATGCTCCTTCAACTTCCTTGATTCATAACATACAACAAACCCATTTTGACTGAGGTCTCCACCAAGTCCTTCTTTACATGCATTTGTGCATACAATGAAGTCTTCATTTGGATCTGCAATCCTCATAATTGGAGCACTGGTTAACAACTGCCTCAATTGTTTAAAGCTTCTTTCACATTCTTCTGCCCATTGAAACTTCCTCCCCTTCCTTTGCAAGGAAGTGATGGGATGAACTATTCTCGAAAACCCTGCAATGAATMTTTTGTAGTAGCCAACTAGACCCATGAAGGATATGACTTATGTCACATTCTTAGGTGTTGTCCACCCTCTAATGGCTTCTATTTTCTCAAGATCTACTGCTATCCCATCTTCAGATATGATATGCCCCAAATAGTGAATTTTGTTTTGATAWAATGAGAACTTTCTCAATTTGGAATACGGTTGATGCTCTCTTAGCACTTGGAACACCACCCTCAAATGATGCTCATKCTCTTCTTTCGACTTGGAATATACAAGGATGTCATCCAAAAAAACAATGACAAACTTATCCAAATATTCTCGGAAAACACCATTCATTAGGCACATGAAAACAACTTGTGCATTTGATAACTCAAATGGCACCATTGTGAACTCCTAATGAGAATACCTTGTCCTGAAGGCGGTCTTGTTGATATCTTTCTCTTTAATCCTTACCTTATGGTATCCTGACTTGAGATCTATCTTTGAAAATATCCTTGCATCCTTCAATTGATCGAAGAGATCATCAATCCTTGGTAAGGGATACTTGTTCTTTATAGTTACTTTGTTCCACTACTTGAAATCGTTATAGAATCTCAATGTCCCATCTTTCTTCTTCACGAACAATACTAGGGCACCCCAAGGTGACACACTTGGACGTATATACCCCTTCTTCAGAAGTTCTTCAAGATGCATTTGCAACTCCTTCAGCTCTGGTGTACTCATTATGTACAGAGTCTTTGATACTGAAGCTGCTCCAGGCATTAAATTTATAGAGAAATCAATATCTTTCTTTGGGGGTAGTCCTAGTACCTCCTTGAATACATATTCAAAATCTTCCAGGACTGCATGATCCTCCAGATTTTGCACCTTAGCCTTAGATGCTTCCTAAATATGGGCTACAAATATTTGACACCCTTTTCTGTAGCACTTTTTCAGCTACGTTGTTGAAATTTCTCGGACAGTAACTGCCTTGGGAATTCCCTACACTTTCCTTAGGTACCCTTTGTCATCCAAGCAAGTAAATTCCTTTTTATGACAGTCTAGGATAGCATGATGTTGGTCCAACCAATCCATCCCAATTAGACATTCATAGGAACCTAAAGGCAAGATGTCCAAATTTTTCCTTGTGCTTAGTCCATTCATGTCCATAACCATCTCATTAACTTTTCTTTTGGCTCCGGTAGCCAGTTGTACCAACCAAGATTTTCCATGCTTGTTTCTTGGCAAATGCAAACTTTCCACCATCTTAGGATCTATATAACTATGACTAGATACTGAATCAATTAAAATAGTAATGGTTCAGTTGTGGATTATACCTTCCACTTCAGTCATATGTGATTGATACTCTGCTTTCTTGTTGTCTAAGGCTGCATAGATCCTGGGTATACTTATGCCCATGTCCTCCATTGTTTCAGCCCACTGAACATTGTGAACAACTCTCATTTTGTCACTTTTGTGAGGACACTCTCTAAACATATGATCTCCTTTACAACCCGAACATTGAATACGTCGCTGCCTTGGCCTTTGACCACCTGTCTCAATCATTCTGGGTTCTCTAGAAGTTGGCTATTCCTGAGGATTATTTCTAAGGAATGGTGGCTTAATTCCCTTCTTCCTCTGATCCATCTTGAATTTCTTCTTATCTTCCCAAGCTTTTTGGAAAGTTGGCCTTCCTTTTTGTTGATCATATAGGCACTTAGCTCACCTTATGGTCTCCTTTAATGTTCCGGAATCATCATATTGTATGTTGTCACTAATGAATGATGACAAACCACTCAAATACCTCTGAATCTTGATTGTCTCATCCTTGATGAAATAAACATACTTCAACAATTCTAAAAACCTTCTTTCATATTCATCTATTATCATACTCCCAAGCTTGAGTTCAAAGAACTCTTTCATTTTCTTGTCATAGTATCTCTTAGTCAAAGATTTCTTTTCGAAATACTTCTTGAATTCCATCCAAGCAACATTTTTCTCTTTGATGTGTTGCACCTGCACAACTTGATCCCACCACATGGATGCCTTTCCTTTGATTTGATAGATGAAATTTCTTCCTTCTACATGAGAAGAATAATTATGCAATTGAAAATACTTTCTCATGCCCAACAACCATGTTCTGCATCTTCGTCCTTCTTGTGCTCATCATCAAATGTAGGAGGTTTGATTTTGTTCATTTCCCCTCGTAGCTCATCCACCCCAGACCTCTTATGCTTCCTGACAAGGGATGGACTTGAGTTGTTGTGTGCTCTTTTATTGGAATGCCTTGGGGAGTGATGGTGATGTCTGCTAACACTTCTTGTTCTTCTTTTTTCATCAGGAGACCTGTGACTTTTTTATTTTCTTGAGCCACTCTCCTTATCCAATTTATTTCTATTATTTCCAGGCTCTACATCAACTTCGGGTTGAAGTCTCCATGTTGCTCCTGGGCTCTCATAAGCTTTTTGTTATCTACTCGATGAATTTGGACCTCTTATTGCAATTTCTTAATAATTTTCATCATGCCCATGTCTTTATCTATTTTTTCTCCATGCCCATTGGAGTTTGTCCCTACAAGTCCCAAATGGACATCCATTCCTCTAGCTTCATTCTCCGAATTGTAAGCATCTTGTGCCTCCTCCATTTCTCTGCACTATGCGACAATTCGGTTCAGTTATGACAATTGTTAATTTTGCAAAATGTGCAGTCAACCGAATTTTTGTCAGGCTATTAGACTTAATAATTTTCTAGAATAACTTAAACCAATTGGGTTCAACAAAATAATATTCGACTCCATTTTCAGTGGGTCTTAGTCAATCAACAATCTCTCAGGATTCTATCTCTAAGCCCAACACTATTTTGCAATAATTTCCAGGTGCTATCCCCTTTTCTTCATCCCTTGGTTCGCATGTGACTGCGACTGTGACCCAGTGCTAATGATTTGGGTGCTTATCCGAAGCCTTGAAACTTCGGGCTACAGAGCTTCGGAGGTTTCCCTTTTTCCACACGTCCCAAACATAACAGAACAATGAACTCACAAATGCACGAAGAACGGTGGATCTACGGTCCACATTCCTTGCTCGGATCTAAAGTGGATTGGAGCTTCAGGGACTTCGGGCTTCGATGGTTTCCAAAACACTTCCCAACAAATCTCTCGAACCGCGAGTCTCCAGATACTTCCATGTTACTCCCGGTGACGTCATTACGTCACGTCACCTCGGTGCTACAGAACTTCGAGGATTTCTTCCTTCCTTTCCCTCATGGACAATTTATTTCGGATTGTCAAGTCTTCGGACTTCACGATCTGGCGCCACACGTCCATCATGACCATCAAGGGCCTCACCATCCATGCTAGAGAGGAGGGCCACATGGCGAAATATTAGAAGCGGACACGTGGCCCAATCAGACGGGTGACACATGTCACGTTCCAACTGGCATTTCAATCATCCAAAGATTCTTAACTCATTGACACGTGGCACACATCCCATGTGTCCACGTCATTCCAAGTGACGTCTGCAAGCCACATCACTCCCGAACTTCGGGCCTCGACGGTTTTTCCACTTGCACACCCCAATTCTACCAAACATCGAACTCTCAAACTTCCTTACCTTATGGGGTCCACATCTCACAGCTGTCACCAAGGTGGTGGCACGTGGTATGTATCAAGAAGGTCAACATCATTACTGGCGACATCATCCTGCCATGCCAATTTTGCTTCTTTTTTATTTTTATTTTCTTCGAGACTTTGGGCTTCGGTGGTTTCCACATCGACACGCTCCAATTCTCCCAAACGTCGAACTCCTAAACAAGTTGATCCGTCCTTGTTCAAATCCAACGGTGAACACTCCCCCCCCTTGGTTCTACGGTGTAGATCCTCTTCGGGACTTCGGAACTTCAGCTTCGGACCCTCTTGCTCTTATAACCCATAACTTCGCGAAGTCTGAATGATTTGGAGGTTAACCTTCATGCACATTTCTCCAGATCTGACGGTTTTGAAGGATCCTCCTCCTCCTGAACAAATCCTCCTACCCAATCACCATGGATGTTGTGGTTTTTTTTTTTCTGTGGCCATTTCTTAACCCGTTACACCTCCTGTGCTTCTGAACACAGTCCAAGTGTTCTCTCAACGCCCTTCTGGCACTTTGCACATCAAAATTCTCTGGAATTTTTACTCTAAATTCCTCATTCGTGGCCCATCCATGTTCAGTGTTGAAACCATGGGCTCTAAACTTGCATTTTATTCATTTCGACAACAATTCTTTTCCAAAAAATTTTCTTCAACTTCCACTAACATGGCCCATCAGGATCAGTGTTGAAACCTTGGCTCTGATACCATTTTGTAATGTCCTTGACCCTCAACCTCTGCCGGGTAAAGCTACCCAATCAACCTTATTTCTTTCTTCTAGCTCTAATACCAATTCGTGACATCCTCGACCTTAACCAACAGGCCAGGCCAGACAACCGAATAACTTTCATGCTCTGATACCATATACATTTATATACATATATATCTAATGCAAATTAAACAACTATAGCATTTTTTCCATGCTACTATGCATGCAGAAATAACATTAAAACATGCATGCATTATACACAGACAATTCTAACAACATTATAACTTGATTTCAAGATACACATCATACAGAGAACAAAGATTTGGTACTTATCTTTTAAGAGATGACCACCAACCGCGTGCAGACCTTCCATAAAACTCGCAACATTCCACAAACCTCCTAGCCTTAAACCACGTTGCTCATCACGCTCAGCAGTGGGTCACCCCCAAGTTGGGACTAAACTCCACCGGGCAAGGGATTCCTAGGCTTGGTAAGGACAATAGGAAAGTTGCACAGATCAACATGAAGGATTTTCTCCCCATAGCTAGCTCACACTAAGAGCCTACAACCTCTCATTCCCCACATGCTTGTCCCATCCCAGGAAGTATGTCCCTTCTCTGCTCAATAGTCTTTCGGCTGCCCCACTTCCCTTCTAGGGCTTCAGCAACAGGCTGGATAGGAATTCTCAAAGCATTATAGCTGTCGTTGGGATCTCTCTGGGAAAATCACTTCCCCAACAACCTCTGTCACCTGGAGAGAGTTGCTTATAGGCATGACAACCTGCTTCTTTAGACAACAGGGTTGAAAACCTGCCTTTTCAAACCACAGACCTGACAACCTACTTCTTCAGTCCAGCTCCTAAGTCAATTTCAGTAAGGATAATGGCAACTACAAAGCTCGGTATAGATCAAATGATGGCGGCAAGCCACACTCAGTCAAGGAACTACGTTGGAGAAAACAACCTTTGAGGCACGGTACGAGCTCAGGCTAGGCACAGGTGCACTACGCTTCACAGGAAAAGTACGAGATAGCTCAAACTGCCTACAGGTTCCAGGGGTGCGTGAATGTTTCTCAGGTCGATGATCGAGGAGATGGCTCAACGCGTAAATGTGTGAGTATGGCAGACTCACGAGAGTCGTGCGAATGGTGAGGGGCGCAAGACTAGCGAGCGAACCCCCAATGAGATGGCTTTCCCAGCTATAAACTGCATGCGCCCAGGTTGACACATGTCTTCTTGAAGCCGCATGAGCTCCACTTAACACTCGTTCCCTTTCCCCACTTAACACTTGCTCCCTTTCCCCAGGGACTTAGGACAACACAGGCTATGTCCAATTTAGCCTTTTGGAAATAATAATATAATATTATCCCTTTAGAGGTAAACCCTCTAGTTTAGCCCCTATTCCTAGACACTTAGCCCCTTCCCTTACCCTACCTAGTGGAGCTTAGTCCCCCATAACTCTTTCTTCATGGTCTGTCTACATGCAACGATGTAACTTTATTAATGATATGAGTGTTTACATATACAAAAATAGGCTCACTTGCCTTAAGCATCTAGGCTCTCTAGCCTGATAACATATAAGTCTTCCAGCTTATAAACACTTTGCTCACCAACCTATAAACATAATTACAATTCATTAGGGGCTCGACCTTAGGGTGTTACAAGAGAGAAGTGGTTCTCCAGTATATCTCCACAGATGAGCATATAGTAGATATTTTGGTAAAGCCTCTGTCCAAGATGAAAAGTTTGCGTACTTAAGAGACAAGTTGGGGATCGTGGAGACAATTTCCTTATTGGAAAAGGAAGTGATTACTCCTAGGTTGGGAGGGAGGACTGATATGTTATTAATTTATGGACAATAATTTTCCAGTTTCGAAAATGGTCGAGGATGGGCAGTTCCTTTCCTTTTCGAAAAGTGGTTCGAGATTTCTGAAAGACAAACATTTTCCAGTTTGGAAAATGGTCTGGATTGGATAGTCATTTTCATAATGAAAATGGTCCGATAGATTGTTGATGTACAATAGACAGTGATTCCCCTTGTGTCCAGTGTGGGGGAATGGTCTAGGACAGTCATTCTTCTTGGCAGTCACTCTGAGTAGTGGTCAAGTAGAATGGTTTGCCTTGTCAGGCAGACCATTTGAAGAATGGTCTGTTTTGGAGGTTGGTGTAGGACAATCATTTCCACTAGGAAATGGTCCGGGCAATAATTCCCTAGGGCAGACTCATTCTCTCCAGGTTTCATTGTGAATAGTGTTAGAGGAATGGCCCACTTAGGTGAATGGTCCAGGTTCAACAATCAAGGACAAACATTCCCTAGGGAAGACTCATTCTGTCCAGGTTGCACTATGATTAGTGTTGGAGGAATAGCCCAGTTAGGTAAATGGTCTAGGCTTATAAATCATGGACAATTATTCTTTTATGCTTGGGAAGAATAGTCCAGATAGCCCATTGTTGATGTTTTACTTTCTGAGGGCAGACGCTCTTCCAGATCTCATAGATGTGAGTGCAAGAATGGCCTAGATGATTCAGTTTGTATCATGATATTGTTATGTAGGTTGATATCAGATGATATGATTGTTGTGGAGACTATATGTCTATGGACAGTAGTTGTATGCTACTTTGGTGGATGTGTTCCACTGTGCTACTAGGTGTGGTTGTGTAACACTGGATAGTAATTGTGTACTACAATGGATAAACACAATTGTGTTCTATTGAATGACATTGTTCTGATTTTCATGTAGACTACCACTAGTGTTGGA
>JASDQU010736997.1:72808-94184 GCA_032191745.1 Picea mariana | reverse complement strand
AGACCAAACAAATGTGGTCCATCATCATTCATTTCTTTTTTTAACGACATAGTTACCAACTTAATAAGAACTCTACAAAGTTCTCGTTTTTCGGGGGTCAAATGTTTTACCCCGTTTTTAAAAATGGTGTTACCGGTAGCATCCCCCCTCCCCTTTTAAGTGTTTTTTTGATATTTTAAATTTTTCGATCCACAATGTTTCCACATTATTTTTTTAAATGCTTTTTTTTTTTTTTTTTTANCTTTTTTTTTTTTTTTTTCAAAATTTTCAATTTTTTTTTTATTCAACGTTGTTTTTAGTCATTTTTTCATGCTTCTTTCAAGCTTAAAAACATTTTTTGCCATTCAAAATTTTGAAGTTACGATTTTTCATATAATTTTGTCTCCTTAATTAATTTATTTTTCCATACTTTTTAAATATAGTGAAAAACATCATTTTCAACACATTGTTTACCTTTACTTCAATACATAAAAAACAATTGTAGTTAAATAATACTATTTTTGAATATTTAACAAAAACATACACATTTTATAGCCATATATAATAAAATACCTATACATTTTGGTACATATTCCTTAAAATAACATGTCAAATAAAACATTTTTATGAATATAATTGAACAAAAAAAGTCGAAATTTTATAAAATATTATCATTTTCTTTCATATTTTTATACAGTTGAAGTAAAAAATGACAACATTTAATAAAATTTTCCAATGTATAATGATTCACATACAAATAAAACAAAACAATTCAAAAAGAAAAAAAAAGATTCATCACAAAACAACAATAGATACATCTTTATTCTTATTTTAAAATATGAAAGTAAAAACATTACAGTTATAGCTAATAAAAAATTTGCAAAATTGAGCATCGTCTTCAAAGACATCTTTAAACTAATCAACAATATTATATATCTCAAATTCATCATTCTCAGCAGACACATTATCATCTTCTTCGACATCATTTTGTGCTTCCATTGTATCATTTTGTTCTTCCATTGGTTCTTTGATATCCACAAGTTTGTTGATACTGAGAGGGGGGTGAATTAGTATCAAGTACAATTTAAAACCTTTCTCAACTGGTACTTAAACTATTCAATTATATCCAATGAGAAATGAACAATAGCATAAGAGTTACACCAATACACCACAATACACCATGCACAATATATGAGAAATAATCAATAGTTATTGTTCAAGGGAAGTAATGACTTCCAAAGGTAGCTACAACATCCAAATGTAAAGGGAGGGATAAACCTCCAATAGAAATATACAATCTTCCAATATCAAGAGATGGTTTAACTCTCCATCCTTGCCTTTTCCTTTCAGCCAAGAATATATGAGAGATAATAAAACTTTACATTAAATCATCACCATCAACCAACCATCACATAGAACTTGATAATGCTTCCTGGGATTTCTTCAATTTCTGCAATTCTTCAATTTTTGGAATACTCTGATCATGTAGATAATATTACTCAATGTATTCTCTGAAACTTCTCCAAGTTTCACTTCTTGAATCCTCCCCAAAAAGAAGTTATAGAGAGAATGGTAGACCTTGTTCAATTCTGGTTTATTCAAGAAAACAAACTTGTACAAAATTCCCCGTGCTCAATACTTAATATAAGACTCTGAAACTCACACACAAGAAACTAAAGTCTATACTTTTTCCAATGCAAGTTGTCCCACTTCATTTGGATTCTCTATGAATAAGTTATGATTGTTTTACCCGGAACACCTGTTTATTGACTAGCTTTAGGACTGGTCAAAAACCATATTTTCCACAGACTATATCTCCATAATTATAGTGAATCAATAGTTGAAACTTTTACCACAAGTACCTTGATATGTCTTCTCAATACCATAGCAATTTCACTATCTGAATCGTTCTATAAAAACAGTGAAAGCGAAAATGGTAAGATGACCTGAAAATAACATACCTTAGAACACATCACCAAAATACTTCATCCTCCCTTGAAATCCAACCTTCTTTACTTCTGATTTCCTATGAAATTCGAATTGTATATCAAATGAATGTATAATGATATTTATTTATACCATTTATGTCACTTCCTTTTAACATTAGGGCCGACCTGACACTTTCTTATTTTGTAATTCTTTTCTTTAATTATCTTCAGGGCCTACATGTACTTCCTTCTTCAATTCACTTTGTCATCTTCAAAAAATCATTTCTCCTCAACCATGAGGATCCACATGACATGCCACATACCACCGGAAACAACATGATGTATACTATCCATCCATGGGTGTTGTATCTGCATATGAATTGTTCTTCATGTCCAAATACCTTCATCAATCTTGCGGTCCAAAACCCATGATTAGGGTTGACATCAATGACAACAACCAATCTTCCAACAATGTTATCCAAAGTGATCCTTTCCAATCATTCCTCCTAATGGTACTTGAGGTTCCTTTGATAATTTTTCCACCTTTGATTCACTAAAATCTCCTTTCTTCAAGCCAACTTCTTGCATTTCATCTGGAAGATATGGAATAACATTAATTCCTTGTTGAATAAAATTGCACTGCATTGGGTCACTTTCAATGGCTATGCAATTCCTTCATTTCTGTAGGCAACACACTAATGTTTTACCTAATCACCAAATACAAAATAAATAATGAAGTTAGATACTGTAAAAATACATAAATTAAAAATAATATAAGATTGAAATATGATTTCATAAATATTAGATCATGTTTCTTACCTGAACCTGAGAACAAATCTAAAACCCAATATCCTTCATTTGAAAATGTATCTATAAGATAATTAATTAATGTTTGTGGTTTTTGATAAATGTTAACCATCTCTCCTTTCAATTTTTTTCCTCATATGTTATCTTTCTAACCAGAACATTATATACCAATATATTACTAGGAGTCTCTCCATCCTTTGCATTGACAATAATATAATTATTAGAATAATCTTTTGTCTAGGTTGCAATATGTATACTCTCAAGATTGTTGGATTACTGAGAGGTGGGGTGAATTAGTAATAGAGCAATTTAATCATTTTTAACCATATAATCCAAGTGTTATATCAATGAAGCATTATCATCCAATAACTGTAGAGTAAATAAGCAATGAACAAATGAACAATCATACACATACACAGTACACCAGTGTTTTACGTGGAAACCCAGATCAAGAGAAAACCACGGGATGGTTTTTCTTATATGTCTTGAAGAATTACATTCTTTGAAAGCACCAACTTTCTTTGTTTTCCAGCTACAACTAGAAGGAGGCTCCAACTCCCTAGTTTCTCAAGCTACAACCTGAAGGAAGCTCCAACTCCCCAATTCTCTGGCTACAACCAGAAGGAGGCTACAACCCCCTATGTTCTCCAGCTACAACCGAAAGGTTCCTACAACCATTTGTCCTTGCCCCGTCCAACCACCTTGAAGTAGAAGTAGAATGATGGAACCACTGTCACACTATCACTGTGAAATATACCGCTGTAAACCTGTACCAATAAATCTGAACCATGCATCAACCTGTACCTCAACCTATAATCAATCTGTACCATAAACAAGTGCATCAACCATGCACCAACCTGTACCAAACAACCTGTAATCAACCTATACCATAAAAAAGTGCATACAACCATGTACCAAATATGTATCAATCATGTGTCAACTACTCATCAACTATGACTCATCAATATGTACCAACAACATCAACTATACACCTCATGTATATGCCAACTCATCAACTACTTGTCTCAACCATGTACTCAACATGTACCTCAACCAAAATCCCTCAACAATTTCATCATCCAAATCTGATTTGTAGCTCTGTAATAGACCTGGTGTATATGATCACATTCCTACAAACCTTCCTTAACTTTAACAACAAGGGACTAGCATTTTCATCAAACTTTTCTTTAGTCTCACATGCCTAGTTTTGGATTAATCAACAACCCTAACTTAAAGTAATCATAATTTTGTACCTGTAATGTATAAAGATCTGAAACTGATATAGAATGTTCTTTAGTGTGTTTTATGCAATTACTCCATATGTCACTACTTGGAACCTCTCAGAAAAGAAGTTATAGCAAAAATGACATACCTTGCTGAATTCTGGCTTATTCTAGAGAGCGACCTTGTAGAGCGATCCTCGCACGAAATATTTGTTGAATTGATTTAAAACTGTTACACAACATACTACCAACTGTACCCTAACTAACACATTTTGTTTCACTAAATTTGGATCTGTTATGAAGAAGTTATGACATTTTTACCCAAAACATATGTTTTTGACTAGTTTCAGGACTATTCACAAACCCTATTTTCCACTGAGTGTAACTCCAAAAATACAATGACACAGAAGCTAAATTTTTTACCACAGATAATTGGATATGTTTTCTCAATGTAATAACAATTTCACGGTCGGAATCATTATATAAAAAAATTTATAGCGAAAATGGTGAGATGACCTGTAAATAATATATCTTCGAAAGCACCATCAAAAGAATTTATCCTTCCTTGCATTTCGGCCTTCTTTTCTTCACCTTCCCTCAGAATTTCATCTTAGATATCCTTGGTTACCTCAGAAACCTATAGATATTCAATATTCTCAAGTGTTATTAAAATGAGAGAGCCTTGCCTCTTATTTATACTCTCCAAGTAGCTTCCTTAAAAACATATTTTAGGTCACTTGGCCCACTTTCTTTATTTTAGGGTTAACCCACTTCTAATTTATCCATTAAATTTATTATTAAAATAATTTATTTTGTATTCACTTTGAATTATAATACACTCATCACTTCACTTTATTATTTACCTCTTAAAATATCTTAAACCACTTTGACTACTTTGACCTTTTGGGGCTTCTAGATGACATATGAGGGTCCTCCAACTTCGTAAGGCCATAACTCTCAAACCACGAGTAGTTATGTGACATTCCAAATACCAATAGAAATGGAATGACATGTAATATCCATATATAATAGTATTACCTTAAAATATATCAAAAATCATACCGTTATCCATCAAACCAACTTGGGTCCATTACCCAAACCTGGGTTCTCCAACTTCACATGGTCATAACTTTCTAACCGTGAGGAGTTATGTGACACTCTACATACCACCAAAAATGGAATGACAAGCACTATCCATCTAGGATAGTTTTGCGGACAAATTCACTGTCCTTCATTTCATTATTCTACAATTAAGCATGGGTTCTCTTACTTCACAAAGCATCTTTCCGTGAGGGCTTTCACCATAAGGGGACCACTTGAGAGTTCATCCATATTTAATTCTTATCAACCATGAAAAAAAAATAATGAGTCATATTTAAATCAAACAATCTTAGGTCCATTACCCAAACCTTTGTGCTACAGGGATTTCTTCAAGGGTTGACATCAATGACAACCAACCTTAATGAACAATATCCCCCTTTGACATTGATGGCAACACTCTTATGTAATACTGAAATCGTATCACTCATGCTCCCCCTGGAACCATGTCTCTTTCCTATGCATTTGATAAATCTGCCATTGTCCTCTGCATCTAATAAATCTCTCCCCCTTTGTCATCAATGACGAAGTTATCTTTCCATCCGGTGCTGCTCCCCCTGACTGAATTGTCCTCTTATGGTGCTTCCTCGTGTACATCTAAGACATACAAGATAAACATTCAAAAAAAATTCATTTTGGAGTATAAATAACTCCAAGTCTTTGGTGAAGATATTCAAAGGCTTCTCATGGAAGTGGTTTTATAAAGATGTATGCCACTTGTTCTTTTGTGCCCACATACTCAACTATGATGTTCTTTTCTGCAACCTGTTCCTGTAGAAAGTGATACTTGATTGGAATGTGCTTTGTCTTGGAGTGCATCACTGGGTTTTTTGAGATACTGATGGCACTTGTATTATCACAATATATTGGAATGGGCTCATCATACTCAACCTGTATATCTGTCAAAGTTTATTTCATCCAAACAACCTGTGTACAACATGCTGCTGATGCAATATACTCTGCCTCGTATGTAGATAGAGACACTGATAATTTTTTTTTGCTTAGCCATGATACCAAGCACTCACTTAAATAGAACGTTGTTCCACTGGTGCCTCGTCGGTCATCTATACAACCTGCCCAATCTGCATCTATGTAGGAAATAAGTGATAGATCTTTTCCTTTTGGATACCATAATCCAAAATCTTCTGTTCCTTTGAGATATCAAAAGATTCTCTTTACTGCTAATACATCTGATTCCTTGGGTGCTGCTTGAAATCGTGCCACCTGTCCAACTGTCTGCATTACATCTGGTCTGGATGCTGTCACATATAGTAGGCTGCCAATCATCGACCTGTATTGCCTCTAATCTGTAGACTTCGAATCATCATCTTTGCTCAACTTACAACTGGTTTACATGGGAGTGATAACTGGTTTGCAATCTTCCATTCCGAACCTCTTTAGCATTTCTCTGATATACTCGGTTTGAGAAATAAAAACTCTTTTGTTGCTTTGACGTATCTGAAGTCCCAAAAAGAATGATAGTTCTCAAAGTAACGACATTTCAAATTCATTATGGATGTCTTTTGCAAATTTTTGGCTTAACTTGTCATCATCACCACCAAAAATAATATCATCAACATAAAATTCAATTAATAAAATATTACCTTGATTTACCTTGATGTAGAGGTTGTTGTCTGCACTTCCTTTTCTGAACCCTGTCTCCTACAGATACTTATCCAGTCTGGAGTACCATACTCTAGGATCCTGTTTTAGACCATACAAGGCCTTATTTAATTTACACACATAGTATTTGTTCTCTGACAACTGAAATCCTTCTGGTTGTTCAATGTAGACTTCTTATTCAAGTTCCCCGTTCAGAAAAGATGATTTTACGTCCATCTGATATACTTTAACATTTTTGGAGCATGTATGAGATAAAAAAAAATGGATTTCTTCCATTCTGACAACTGGGGAAAATGTGTCGTCAAAGACGATTCCTTCAATCTATGCATATCCTTTACATACCAATATAGATTTGTTCCTTGTAACATGTCCATCTTCATTCAATTTATTCCTAAAAACCCATTTTGTGTTGATCACATTCTTATTCTTTGGTCTTTGAACCAATTCCCAAGTGTCATTTTTCTCTATTTGATCCAATTCTTCATCCATGGCCTTATTCCAAAATTCATCATTGTTGGCTTCTTCAAAACAGTTTGGTTCAATTGTAGATAATAGTGTTAGGTGTGTTTGTTCTGGTGAACGGATTTTTCTTCTAGTCTCAACTCCTGCATCTTTGTTTCCAATTATTTGATCTGAAGGATGATTCTTCTGTACTCGTTTGCTAAGTGTCTTTGGAGACACTTGTTGAACTTGCTCTTCTATTTCTATCGGATTCTCTTCATCTTCTTCTTCTACTTCCTTTTCATCTTCTGTTTCTTCTTCGGAAGGTTGTTCCATTGATTCATTTTTTTCTTCATTTGATTCTATTCTGCCTGTTTCATTAATTGTTATGTTGATGCTTTCCACAATTTTGTTCAATCTCAGATTATAACACTTGTATGTTTTCCTTGTACTTGAGTAACCAACAAGTATTCCTTTGTCCACATGAGAGTCAAACTTTTCCATTCTGCCATCATCTCTTTTGATGTAGCATTTACCTCCAAAAACTCTGAAGTGCTTCACATTTGATGGTCTTCCTTTCCATAGCTCGTAGGGAGTTTTGTCAATTTTGTTTCTGAGCATTACTCTATTTTGAATGTGAATTGTTGTATGCACCGCCTGTTTCCAAAAAATATCTGTTAATTTGTAATCCATTAGGATTGTTTGAGCCATTTCTTGTGTAATTATCGTCCATTACAATAATGTTCCTTTGTCTCTGAACCACTCTCTAAACCAATCTATGAATCCATGCTCTCGTCCACTATCATATATCTATCCAAACCTACTAAGTGTTCTTATGAATCCATCTCTGTCCATACTGTCCAAGACTCCACCTACGCAACTGTCAATAATGCTAACCCATTTATCATTATACTATCAAACTATACTTTTGCTAACTGATTGCTCTGAATCTGTCTTCTCAAACTCTGCAATCTACTTTAAAGATGGTTTTTTGGTCTGTCACAACTATCACATAGACTCCCCCTGTCTAATATTCATATTAGTTGGGAGTCTCTAAGCTGGATGACTTAGAACAATTTCTGCTCTGATGTGTATTCATCATCATCTTCATTGGTATATTCATCATCATCTTCATGGGTAGATTCATCATCTCTTTGATCTTTGATTTATTTTTTTCTATCTATGGATTCATCTTTCACTACAATGCCTGAAAGTACAATCTCTTGAACCTGTTACTTATTTACTTGTCCTTCCTTTATTTCAGTTATTTTCCAAACCTTTCTGGATCTGACATCTTTATTTTTTTTTGTAGAATTTTCTTCATCTTGTTTTATTGTCAATCTTGCGATCTTTGGTACCTGGTCGTTGTTCACCTGTTCTTCTTGTTTTCTTATCCATACTTTCTTATATTTGATATCAATATTCTCTTTCATGGAAGTATTGATCATGTTTCTACAATCACTGGCTATGTGTCCATAGTTATGAAATTTGTAACACTCAATGTTACATGCGGCCACATAGGCACTTCTTGCTTGAACATTTCTTTTATAATCCCTGCAATCTACAACCTTATGTCCAAAGTTAGTACAATAAAAACAATGACCATAAAATAAATTTGCATACCTAGGAGTGAATGATCTTCTTTGTGGCGTAGTCCTTCTGAATTTTTGTCTTGACTAATCATGACCATGATTGAAGTTTCTTTGTGGCTTGAATGTAGATGGTCCCCTTGAAGATGTATCTTTAATGGTTTTCTTAGATTTTGGTTCACCATGATTCCTTCCTTTCAGTACTTCTGCATAACTCTATCTGTTTTCTTCATTCTGCTTTTCTAGCAACCTAGAGTGTTTCTCTTCATTCTCTATAACTGATGTGGATGTTTTTGTCTCTTCAACGTTCATGTTGAGCTTGATGATTTTACTTCTCAATGTGACAAATTCTTCTTCAAGCTTCTCAACTTCTTCTTCTTTCTTCATTATCTGAGACTTCATGAATTCTTCTGTTCTTGTCGTTTCTTCAAGCTGAATTTTAATGTGATTATTTCTTCTTCAAGTCCTTTCTCTTCTCGACCAAACTGTGCCCCAAGCTGGTTTAGATCGTTAGTTCTTTCCTTAAGATGATATGTCAATATCTTCTCTCTTATTTCCGCTTCTTCCTTCTGTGTTGCTATGTTGGTTTCCAAACACTGCTTTTGATATTCAAGATTTTCTTCGATATTTCCGGCTTCTTCTAACTAAGTTCTTAAGTTCGCGATGATCTGTTGGGATTCTTAAAAAATGTGAATACTTTCCTTTTGTTTCGTCAATTCTTTCTTGAGTGAATTGTTTTCTTCTCTTAGTTCATCTAAAGCACTAATCAATTCTTCTTCATAATTGTCTTCCTTTTCAATTATTTTTCCTGTCTCATTTCCTTCATGGCATTCTATTTCAAGATGTCCACATTTTTCACAATTAACACAAAATAACATACCTCTGGTGATTATGTACTCTTCATCTTATGAATCTTCTTGACATGGTGAACATAATTCTTCTTTATTTGTTTCTGCATCTTCTTTGACATTTTCTGAATCTGTGATGGGTGAAGAATATATGTCATGTAACTTATCCCAAAGTTATTTTGCTGATGAACATTTGCCAACCTTTTCTCTTACCGGATTAGGTAATCCTTTCCAAATGAAATCCATTGCTATTTTGTTATTTTTCCTCAATTCCTTCTTAGATGCAGTCTTTGCCCTTTTTGAACTATTATATCATGTAACAACTGATAGCCAAATATAATGTCCTTGTGCCTGTAAAAATACTTCCATCCTTATGCTCCACATCTCATACTTAAAACCATTCTTACCATTAAACATTGGTACTCCATTCTCAGAATAATCCATGATCTCATTCCAGTGGTTAAACTGTTTCCTTAAGGAACCCGCTCTGATACCAATTATTGGATTACTGAGAGGGGGGGGTGAATTAGTAATAGAGCAATTTAATCATTTTTAACTATATAATACAAGTTTTATACCAATGAAGCATTATCATCTAATAACTACAGAGTAAATAAGCAATGAACAAATGAACAATCATACACATACACAGTACAACAGTGTTTTACGTGGAAACCCAAATTGGGATAAAACCACAGAATGCTTTTTCTTATATGTCTTGAATAATTACATTCATTGGAAGCACCAACTTCCTTTGTTTTCCAGCTGCAACTAGAAGGAGGCTCCAACCCCCTAGTTTCTCAGGCTAAAACCTAAAGGAAGCTCCAACTCCGCAATTCTCTGGCTACAACCCCCTATGTTCTCCAGCTACAACCAGAAGGTGCCTACAACCACCTGTCCTTGCCCCGTCCAACTGTCCCGAAGTATAAGTAGAATGATGGAACCACTGTCACACTATCACTGTGAGATATACCACTGTAAACCTGTACCAATAAATCTAAACCATGCATCAACCTATACCTCAACCTATAATCAACCTGTACCATAAACAAGTGCATCAACCATGCACCAACCTGTACCAAACAACCTGTAATCAACCTATACCATAAACAAGTGCATTCAACCATGTACCAAGTATGTACCAATCACGTGTCAACTACTCATCAACTATGACTCATCAATATGTACCAACAACATCAACTATATACCTCATGTATGTGCCAACTCATCAACTACTTGTCTCAACTATGTACTCAACATGTACTTCAACCAAAATACCTCAACAATTTCATCATTCAAATCTATTTTGTAGCTTTGTAATAGAGCTGGTGTATATGATCACATTCCTACAAACCTTCCTTAACTTTAACAACAAGAGACTAGCATTTTCATCAAACTTTTCTTTAGTCTCACATGCCTAGTTTTGGATTAGTCAACAACCCTAACTTGAAGTAATCATAACTTTGTACCTGTAATGTATAAATATTTGAAACTGATACACAATGTTCTTCAGTGTGTTTTGTGCAATTCTTCCAGGTGTCACTACTTGGAACCTCTCAGAAAATGATTTATAGCAAAAATGACATATCTTGTAGAATTCTGGCTTATTGTAGAGAGCGACCTTGTAGAGCGTACCCTGCACGAAATATTTGTTGAATTGATAATAAAGTGTTACAAAACATACTAAACACTATACCATAACCAACACATTTGGTTTCACTGAATGTGGATCTCTTATGAATAATTTATGACGTTTTTACCCGAAACACCTGTTTTTGACTAGTTTCAGGACTAGCCACAAACCCTATTTTCCACATAGTGTAACTCCAAAACTACAATGACCCAAAATATGATTTTTTTACCACATATACTTGGATATGTTTTCTCAATGGAATAGCAATTTCACGGTCTGAATCATTATAGAAAAAAATTTATAGCGAAAATTGTGAGATGAGCTGTAAATAACATACCTTATAAAACACCATCAAAATAATTTATCTTTCCTTGCATTTTGGCCTTCTTTTCTTCTCCTTCCCTCAGAATTTTGGCTTATATATCCTTGGTTACCTCATAAACCTATAGATATTCAATATTCTCAAGTGTGATTAAAATGAGAGAGCCTTGCCTCTTATTTATACTCTCCAATTAGCTTCCTTAAAAACATCTTCTAGGTCACTTGACCCACTTTCTTTATTTTAGAATCAAACCACTTCTAATTTCTCCATTAAATGTATTATTGAAATAATTTATTTTGTATTCACTTTGAATTATAATACACTCATCACTTCACTTTATTATTTACCTTTTAAAATCTCTTAAACCACTTTGACTACTTTGACCTTTTGGGGCTTCTAGATGACATATGAGGGTCCTCCAACTTTGTAAGACCATAAATCTCAAACCGTGAGGAGTTATGTGACATTCCACATACCAAAAAAAATGGAATGACATTTAATATGCATATATAATAGTATTACCTTAAAATATATAAAAAATCATACTGTTATCCATCAAACAAACTTGGGTCCATTACCCAAACCTGGGTTCTCCAACTTCACATGGTCATAACTCTCTAACCGTGAGGAGTTATGTGACGTTATACATACCACCAGAAATGGCATGACAAACAATATCCATATAGTTTCCCTAGCAAATTCACTATCCTTCATCTCATTATTCCACAATTAAACATGGGTTCTCTTACTCCGCAAAGCGTCTTCTCTTGAGGGATTTCACCATAAGGGGACCACTTTGGAGTTCATTCATATTTACTTCTTATCAACCATGACAAAACAATAATGAGTCATATTTACATAAAACAATCTTGGGTCCATTATCCAAACCTTTGTGCTACAGGGATTTCTTCAAGGGTTGACATCAATGACAACCAACCTTAATCAACAATCACGTTTAAATGATTTTCTATTAGAGGTATGAATATTAGGATTGTGCCTGTAACATAAATAAGTGAAAATTCAATTAACTTGTGAATTAATAAAATTGTTTTTTAATTTTAATTGATAAACATACACTTTCAATATCTTACCAAATAAATTGCATCCTCATCTTTTCTTTCCCCTTGAAGCTTGATTGTACTAATCCTTGTTGTGAGTGTGAATGAAATACTAGAAATATCCAAAATGGTGATGTTATAACTTATGTAAATCCCATAACCACTTTACTTAAAGCTTGGTAAGTATAAGGCTTAGTATCATATCCAATGTTTTGGATATTATAACCATGAGGCATATCCACAATAACTAGGCAGTTAGTTTTTAGGAACAATATTTGCAAGTTATTTACAATCACCTAATATCACTTCATATTGAACAATGTCGAGCCCATTCCAAATGTAGTGATCAAGGGTGTCATCAAGTTGAACATTTTGAACATGTCTCCTTCTTTCTCTTTCAAACTTGCATTTTTGAATAGAAGTTTCGAAAGTTTCAGATACTCCATATGCATTCTTCTTTGGCATCTTTAATGAAACAAACAAACATATAATTATATATCTATAACTATTAAAATAGAAATAAATTAACTTACAAACAAATAATATGAATGTAATAAATCAACATACCTTTTTGAATGCAACAAATTTATTTTTTTTCAATACTGTTGAAGAGCTTGAACATGGATAGTTGAGTTTAACATCATCCCAACTTTCTTCATTCAACATCTTGACCATTTCCTCTTGTATTTTCATATACACCTTGTGACTAAATAAAACAAAAATTATATTAAACTGAAAAAATTATTTTTTTTGTCCTAACATAAATAAAAATAACTCTACAAACTTACTTTTAAAATTCATCACACATGGAAGGAACTATGTAAAATGAGGTCTCAAGGTCGATTCTCACCCCGATTTACTCGGAGGGCATGCTTGCGGGCTGTGCGTTTCTCCCTAGGGGTTATAAGGCAACCGGCAGGATTCGACCCCGTGTCACGCGAGTACGATATTGTCGTTGTTACCGTTTCCCCTAGTATAAAAAAAAAAAAAAAAATTCATCACACATTTCTTCTATAGTGTGTACAAGCCAAATATGGTGGTTGAGAAACATGTTAATAAAAAGAGAAAAAGAAATGGTCAAAATACAACTCGTCATCGCACTGACCTCTTAAAATTAGATGATGTTGACATACTTGTTTATGACTTAAATTTGACAAATAGAGGAACTCTTCGCTCCAAGACAACATAGATTATTAAGAGGTTGTTGCCACAAGAAATAAATGCAAGATGGGAGTCTGCTGAACCTAGTTGTAGATCTATAAGACATTTGACATCTGAAATGTTGGGCATGCATGTAGACTCAGATGGTGCATTCATCGACAACAAAAAAGAGTATGGATCATCTACATCTTCACCCAATCATTCATCTGAAGACAATGTAGACTCTAATGGTATTTCAGAAACCATGAGTCAATCTGAATAAGTGTATGAAACATTTTATACATTTTGATCCATATGATGTTTGTATGGTAACTAGAAATGAACATTGAACTTACATATGATCTTACATGAAGTTATGAATCTTTTGTTATGTTTTATGAATGATATTTATTTTTATTATGGATAATATAATAAATGTTTTTAGCTCATATGTTTTGAATATGGACAATATAACAGTACTTTTAAAAAATAATTTATGTTTCATTCAATGTAACTTGTATTTAATTTTTTTTTATTATAAGTAAAACAATTATTAAAAAGTGATGTTGAATTTTTAAAGTATATTGTGATATTTTCATGACATTTTGTATTACCTTATGCTTTGAGTGATAATAAGACTTAAAAAGTAAACATTTAAGGGTTGATTTTATGATTTTGTTTACACTAATGACAAGCTATTTTACCACTTTATAAAAATGTGTCATTTTCATACCCCAATTTTAGAATGGGTGCTACTGGTAGCAATACTTTTCAATTTGATGGTTGATTTTAAGGTTTTGGTTTTAATGGTACTAAGTGATAAAAATACGATTTCAAATGATCTCAAATTTTAATGTTTTTAAAAGAAAAAAAAAATTCAAAAACATTTTTTTTAGGTGTTGATTTTAAGGTTTTTCTGAGCTACTATCTGAGTTTTGAAGACCATGTTTGAAAAATGTTTTAATTTTGACCCTGTTTAAAAAATGGGTGCTACCGGTAGCACCATTGTTTGATTTGAGGGTTGATTTTGATGTTTTTTTTTGAGTCGGAGTTCTCATTTTGAGGTCACAGTTCTCATTAAGTCTGTAACTATGTTTAACATCATTTTCTTATTATTTTAGTAGCAACTTTGAATCAACCTTTGGGCCTTGAACCCCTCTTCTCATAAGAGAATGGAACATGACCCATTATCGAAGTTTAGTACACATGAGAGGCTCTAGGATGAAAAGTTTAAGTATGGTGGTGTTGACGGGAAAAAGTGATTGCCCGTCAACTGGAAGAACAAGTCTGGTTCGGGGTTGTCTAAGTAACCCAAGCTGTTTGGTGTAACTTGTTCTGACGGGTTTAATGGATTCGTTAGCCAATCTAAAATCCTAAGAGAATTAACTAATGCTAAAAAAATATATTAAATATATACATACCCTGATATAACTATTGTAAATGTGTTTACATAGAAAAAGAAAAACATAAAAATCTCACTTATGAACAATATTTATAGATTTGCAAGTTTTACTAGAGACTTACGAAATTAAGGTGAAATAATTGCTTTTGAGAAGCAGATAAAGAAAACACATTTAAATACTTTTTGTTTTCTTTCTATAAATCTAACGAAAATTGAATTAATTAAACTATGAAACACAGATGTAAAAATAGTCAAAGTCGATCTACACTTTCTGGTTCCGCTAATATATAAATGACAAAAATTGGAAACAAAGAAGCTAACCTGATATCAGTTTGTCTATTGTGTCTATGCCTCTGTATGAATCAACAACATCCAGCTTCCACGCCTACGAGATAAATCTGCAATAGACTTATACTGAAACTGTTTTGAATAAATTCACAGAATGTATTGGCAGCCAGGATTTTAGAAACAGAATAGGGAACACACGTTAATTCCGTGATCTTATGATCGTAAATAATTACAATAAGATAAATCTACATGTAATACATTCACTTCCTTGTTCAACTTAAACATCAAATAGAAATTTTGATATTCAAATTGAAAAGATGATCACAGTGTGAATGTTTGGAACAATAAATTATGAATGATTATCTGTAGCATGAATATCTTGAAACATAACATATCATTGAGTCTAAAGCTACAAGACACATTAATGCATTAGGATTAAATAAAATGAGACATTAATGAAACACCATTAACAAAGGACTAAAGCCAAAATGTTGTACGTTGTTCCATTAAGTCTTGTGATATCATTCGTCCATCTTTGATTCCAGGCCAAGATGCCTCTCATTTACAAAATAAAGAGTATTTAAAGAGTTTTTTTTTTTTAAATCTAAACTTTCTATCTCCTAAGATAGGATCAGATATCATAAGATCAAAACATTGCAAATATGGAGGGCCTACAACCACTCATGACCAAAATATATCTTCAAAAAATTTATGAAAGTTTTTTCCTATTTACAAACTAAACAAAAGGAGATACTAATCAACTAGATCGAACATGTTCCGTCCCATAAGATTAGCATCAAATATACCATATCCTAAAAAACGAAATAGGAACAAGTTAGACAATTTATTAACAACTAATTACTAAATTTTATATAAAAATGACTTGGCTATAGAAACTCTCGATTATGTAGCCAATCTTATATTGATAAAATAAATCTAAGTTTAACCAATTTGATTTTAAAAAAATAACATGACTGTAATAAGAGGGAAACAACTGTTTTACCATTTAAACCAATGACTAACATGGATCAAGATAACTCAGAATTGATTACGACCTTTACACTGTCTGCATTATTTATCACAATGTTGTCTGTCTTCTTAAGACGCTTGGCTTGTCTCAATTCATTTTCTTCGAGTTCACGATTTTCTTTTATGAGTAATTCATTGTGGTTGGTGAGAGATTTAATTGTTGCTTGTAGAATGGGGATGTCATTATAGTATTGTTCAATCCAATGCAAGCAGACCTCACAATTCACAGAAGGAGTGATCTGTAGATGGAGCATATAATTGGGTGTAAGAACATCAACACTACCTATTGTCGGCCCTTGATAGTGCTTAATACCAGTAAACCCCTTGCTATCCTCGAGACACGGTGGGAGATTGTTAACATAGTCATATGGTTGATTAGGATCCGACTTATGACAATTTGGATCTTCTTCTGTGAGAAAATCCTCAATTTCAGGATCTGAATCCTCATTGATCTCGATCATATCGATCGAGCTCAAATGAGGCTTAAATCGATTACGCAGACTTCTCGAAATGAGTCAACCAACCCTTTTATTTTGGAACCCTAACATTGATTGCTTATGTTTCAACTGTTTGCGAGGGTTTTTTCTATCTAACTTTACAGTAGTGTTATGGCCAACAATTAATTCATGCTTAGGGGTTTCATTTAACTAAGAACCAACATCCTATTGCACATATAAAAACTGATCGGGTATTTCCTTGTCACGAGGGTTTTTCCTCAAAACTTCTGGTTCGTTACTTGAGAAATCAAAATGTTTCTCTATAATAGGCTTATCCAACATAGGAGTTTCTATAGGAATCGTTGTAGAAAAATCGTTTCGGGCTAAGAACCTATCCCAGTCATCACCTAGATATGTCAAATGATGAACCGAAAACATTTTAATTAGGCCATGGTGAAAGAGGATAGAGTCAAGACTCTGCTTCTTGTATCTTTTTTGACATCTTGTAGAGAATCCTTAGTAAATAAAACATAACATTCAGATGTAAACCTATAAAGTGAAGAAGCAACTGCACATGATAAATAAAAACTAGGCCATAACGACCTTCACAAGTTATAAATGGTTTAAGAATTGATAAGAGACCATGCCATCTAACCTTAAGCAGAGAAACATGAATACCTTTCTCACAACAATCAATCTTTCTAGAGGTCATGAAAAGACTACAGGGAACTTCGTCGATTTTCAAGTTTTTAAACCTCTTCTGACCAAAGGATGGGAGCCATGTGGCTTCGCTGATAAACCCTTTAGTCACCTCCAACTAAATGTCTCCAAATTTTTCCCTATACCCATCAAATGTTTGGGTGAATTCCTTAGCTGCGCGAAGGTTATACTCGTCGAACCTCTTAATGAAAGTATCCCAGCCCTGGGCTTTCAAATCATTGACCGTATCATCATAAGACAACAACGCTTGAGGGTCATTCAACTCTATTTGGACAACAGGAGCCATTAAGAGAATGACCAGGCTATAATAGGGGTGACTCAAGATAGCTATGGGTTTAGATGGAAAGAGCATGGGAAACAAAAATGAGCGAATATAATAGAAAGAAACCAAACAAAACCCCTGCGCAATCATAGTACAAACACCAAGGTTTTGGGCATGAAGTTCTAGCACTTCTGGTAATGAAATCCTCGGGCATAGAGCATAACACAAACCCTCGACTGATAATGAAAGGCCTGTCAATTCATTCTTCCAGCCAAATATTAAGTACATGATACGATTCTGGTGCATTTAATTTTCATGTCTAGGCATGACTATAGTCTATTTATAAAGGATTCAAATAAATAAGTTTACAATTCAAATGCAAATCAACATAGGTATTATATCGACATTTGATAAGCTCAAAAGGAAAATCATTCAAGAATGAATTATGAAGTAGATGTAAGCACAATGATCTTTTAGAAACATGCTTTGAATAGGGATATAATATGAAACCAAGTTCTCATATTTGATTCATGCTTTTAGCCATGAATCAAACATGGAACAAAGCAAGAAAAGCAAATACAATTATTCACCATCTATGGTAGTCCAGTAATAATCCCCAAATGATAAAATTTACAGGATGAGGTGAAGGAAACTACAGGAAGTGTCATTTTGTCATTCAAATAACAAAAACATGTAGGGCTTCCAACAATGGCGACTTACTGGGAGAAGCAGTTATTTCTGCATCACCAGACAATTCACGTTATGATGGATCATAATGGTTTAAGAATTTAAAGAACAGTCAATAGTAAGTCAAGTATCTCAATCAAATTCAAAAAAATCACCCAGTCTAGTGTTAAATGTCTTTTTGTCCAAATGTAATCTGGTGACAAGTTTTAATTACAAGAGATACAATATTTTAGCCAAATGAATCTGATACTATTGACAGGGCCGCTGCTACCAGCAGGCATCCATAACCTCAAGAGGGATGTCAATTAACCCACGCTGACGCCTCTACCCTATCCAAGAATTGTCAATTCAAAATGAAGGGCATTTTACGACTAATATAAAAAATTACACCTGATAATTTTCTTGAACCCGACATTGCTTTGCTGCTAGTAGGCCTGTTCAGTACCCCTACAAAGTTGTCTTGGAATCATGTATGCATTTACTCGCTACCTGCAGACCTGTTCAGTATCTCGGTGGGTTTACAAACATTTCCCACAACTCTCTAGAAGTTATTTACAATTTGACATAAATTTTAAGATCTTCAGAAGAGAGGGGTGATGCTGAAAATTCCAGTTTCCAAAACACTTGATATTTTCCATTCTCAATTTTTTCGCTTGATAACCTTCATTATGATTTGAAATTTGTTTTCTGATAAGAATAACTTTTCAAGGATAGGAAGGCACACTTGAATTGTTTTCTTTTAAAAACAGGGACAACGTAAAGAGTTTTAATGATGATTGTATCTTCTCATGATTATAAAATGATACCAAACATACTATATTGAATAGGAAGTTCCTTTTACTAGTCTGAATTTCAGCAATTTATAGCACTGATACTTTGAAATGACCTTGATTATTGCTTTATGATGAGGTATTCTGGTTTCCTTTCATGAATTAAATGGTGACACAGACATAAATTTATTTAGAAACCAGTAAAAAAACAACCAAAATCAAAAGAACCAAAAACAAAAATAAAAAACTTGAAACAAAGAAATATGTACAGAGAGGTGGATTTGGAATCATTAGGAAAAATACCTTTTGAAAGCCTGACCATTCACCGAGAAGGTGTTTGGTTGTCCCTCCAAATTGCGTAGATGGAAAGAGCTAGGACCTAGTTTTTCAACAATTACAAATGGTCCCAACCACAGGTTTTGGAACTTGGTGTGTTCCCCTTTTCCCTCATGAGGTTCATCCCATTTGAGAACCAAGTCTCCTACCTCAAAGTTCCTATCTGAAGAAGAGTTTGAATCAAACCAACTTTTTACAATTTGTTGATGCTGATCCAACTTCTTCTTTGCTCGCGCTCTTACTTCCTCCAGTTTTACTAAGGCATTGATTTGACTTTCCAAAGGAGGGCAGATCTCTTCTTGGACTTTCTGCGATAATTGCAGAGATGGGAGAAGGACATGAGGTAGGATTGCTTCTCTCCCATAAACAAAAAAGAAAGGAGAGTTACCAACATAAGCTTTGGGTGTTACTCTGTCAACCCATAGTGCATTAAACAAAGCGTTGTGCCAGTTCTTGTGGTTTTCAGAGACTGTTCTCTTAATGATCTTGATCAAATTTTTGTTTATTGATTCTGCTAGGCCATTTCTTTGGGGGTAGTAGCTGGTAGAATATTTCAATTTAATCCATTTTTCTAAGGTGAATACATTCATATCGAGGGATGAGAAATAAGATGTGTTATCAAAGACTAAACATTCGGGAATGCCGAATCTAGTAATGATATTTGAGTTAAAGAATTATACTACCTGATTAGTGTTTACCACTTTCAAAGGTGCAACTTTGAATCATATGGTAAAATAATCCGTTGTTGTAATGATAAATTTATGCTGCTGTGAAGAAGCGGGGTTAATTGGCCCTATGATGTCGAGACCCCGCTGCTAAAAAGGCGAATCCACTGAAACAGGTTGCAAAGGGAATGCTGCATTTTTCACTCGTCCATCAACCTTTTGGCAGATTATACATTTACGAAATAATGCGTGGGAATATTTAAATAACGTGGGCCAGTAGTACCCATCTCTTGACACTTTGTGAGTAGTGGTTTCTCCACCAAAGTGTCCACCAGCCTCACCTGCATGAAGTTCAAATAACACTTTTCCTGCTTCATCTTTTTCCAAACAACGCATAAGAACACCATCAAAATTCTTTCGAAACAATACATCATTTATTAGATGGAAAGATGCATATTTTAACCTGAGGGCTCTTCTGTTTTTAGGATCGAGATGATAAGGAGCAGATCCGTGTGTTAAATAAAATTTAAGATCATCATACCAAGAATTAGCAACAACCTGTGTACAACTGACCCATGTCTCATTGTGTTGATTTACAATTGAGATGTTAATTTGACTTTCATGTTCTTCAACTAAATCAACCACTACATTACATAGGCCCTAATCTCTAACAATTTGTGTAGGAGTTATTTCGAGGTCTTATTCTTGTAACGATGTCATCCAATTTGCCCATTTTTCTCCCAGTTCCTTTTGTACTAATAAGTTTCTTACGGCAGGGTAAGGAACGATGACTTTAGTTCTGGATTTCAAAAGATATGACCGTAAGTGTTTCACTTCTTTGAAAACAACATACACTTGTTGATCTACAACTGGGTAATTCAGTTCAGCCCCTTTAAAAGCTGAGCTCATGAAGGAAATAGAGATTTCATTGCTTTCAACATTTTTCTGTGTTAACACAACAATGTAAGATCGGTCAGAGGCGAAAGTACAAAGAGTGAAATCTTACGAGAAATCAAGACTCATCAAGGAAGGGGATTCCACTATGGATTTTTTTATGGAATCAAAGGCTTGAAATTCCTGTGGTCCCCAAT
>JASDQU010736996.1:119687-131324 GCA_032191745.1 Picea mariana | reverse complement strand
TGGGGGTTGGATGAGCCTATTACTACCTACCAAGTTGTAATGAGAAAGAGGATTTCTAATAAACATAAAAATTAAAAACTAAAACAACTAATACAAATCTCTCATGTTACAATAAAACTTTGGGTGTCTAATAAACACATAATTATGTTTCAGTCTTAATGTCGTCAATTCATCATCAAAATTAAATTATCATTTTTTTAAATTTTGATGGGAGATTAAATTTATTAAACATTTAAATAAAGTATTATGATCTTTCTTGCAAGGTTTCTCTTTATGCGTTCATTTGTAAATATTTTATAGGTATGTGTAAATGCTTTCGATGATGAATGGAATTATAAATCTCAACATGGAGTACCTACTTTAACATGGAGGGAGTTATAAGCCCTAACTCTACATCAATGCAATGGAATTACCCACTTTAACATGAGGGGACAAATATTTGAACTTTGCAACTCTACCATACAAGAACAAACACTTTACCGATGGTTAGGGGTAATCCCCTAATTTGTAGATATTGACATAGGTTTTTTTTTTCTTTTCTTTTCTTTTCTTTTTTGGTTATTAAAAATAGTTTAATAAACATGTCCCAAGAAATTGTTTTGCATTTTATAACATGAAATTCATTAACTTAAATGTGATATTTAAGAAATATCTATTTTATCAAATTCATTTGCAACTTATATTGAACTATTTATACTGAACTCCATCCATTTTTAACATAAAATTCAAATAAAACAAATCTTAATAAAAATGAAACAATGAAAAATAACATTCTTTATCAACCTCACTAATTAACTAAAGCCTTATTAACTTTTAAAGTTGTTTTAAATATTTGAACCTCTGAAAAATAATTAACTAGAAATTAGACTAGTCATAGACATTCGACCAACCCCATGTCATCATGTTATTCTTTTACGTCTTTTATAATTAAATAATTTGCATAGGTATTGGGGTAGTCATTTTCTTTTTGGATTCATGCTTCAGAAAATATCTCTTTTAAGAAGATAAGGTGCTATGAAGGTATTTATTCCATAAAAAACACTTCACTTGAATCTTGTATTTGATTTCACCTCTCGAAAATATTATGTAAATCGAGTAAATTACATTAAAAATATATTTTTATTAAACAATTTAATATTAACATTCTATTTATATTGTAATTTTTTTATCGCTTGTTCCATAAATAAGAAAGTCTCATCCATCAATTTAGTGTGTGGCTTAGTTATAATTTTAAAAATAGATTATAAATATATATATATATATATATATATATATATATATATATATATATATATATATATATAAAGTATGTTGCTTAAAGAAAACATCACAAATACAATCAAAAAGTGGTCGATGATTCAGTATTTAAAATACAAATAATAATGTTTAACATTATAGATAACATAAACATAATGATCATCTTTTGTCAAGTTATGGTTTAGTGATCATTTGGAGTGATTAATGAAAAATCTAAATTCAAATCCTAACAATATGTTAGACATAGCATTGTTTGTTGTAACTTATGGCTTGGTCTTCTTTATTTTAATACATGTCTTATAAAATATAGTAATAATAAGTGATTTTTAGGATTTTTGTATGAGTAGGTCTAGTAGAGTATATATACCTTCATAGACTTTAGCAATCAAATTGTTGAATAGAGAAGATTCCTTATCTCACAAATAAAAAGGCCTTATACACTAATTTAGTGTTTAGCTTAATTGTAATCTTAAAAATAAATTATTATTAATAATAATAAAAATTAATTATTTATAAATAAAAATAAAACTATTATTTTTTTATTTATCAATATATTAAATTATTTACATTTAAAAAAAAATAAAAAAAATACAATTACACTTAAATTATTTCTATTTAAAAAAATAAATATAATAAAAATAAATATAATGAAAAAAACGTAATTACACAAATTAAAATTAAGTACCAAATATCACATCAAGCACTAAAATCCATTATGAAAGAGGGATTATCCTTATCCTTTGAAGTTGACCCACAACCTTAAATTGCAAGGTTCGAATACCAATATAGACTCCCCTCCATAGACATCAAAACATTTTTGAAAGGATAAGGGATTTTGTTTTCTCATATGATCCATCTCTTTAACATTTTGCATGTTGGTATGGTTACTTATAACATTTAGGTAAATATTAATTTTTTTTTATTTTTTATTTTTTTTAGTTTTAAATTTCATTACATTTAATCTAATGATAATGATATTTTGTTATGATGGATTTATGTATTGTAAATGAGTTTAAGGTTATATATATAAATTTTTAAAAATCATTATAAGATAAACAAGGGGTTTTATACACTAATTTGATGTTTAGTTTAATAATAATCTTAAAAATAAATTATTATTATTATTATAAAAAGATGTAATTAATAATTTCTAAATTTTATTTATTATTTTAAATTAATGAATTTTAAATAAGTTAATATATATAAAAACATATCATTAATAATTTATTATTTTTAATTAATAATTTTTAAATAAGTTAAAATATGTAAAATAATTAATTATTATTATTATTATAAAAAGATGTTATTAATAATTTCTAAATTTTATTTATTATTTTAAATTAATGAATTTTAAATAAGTTAATAAATATAAAAACATGTCATTAATAATTTATTATTTTTAATTAATAATTTTTAAATAAGTTAAGATATGTAAAAACATGTTATTAATAATTTATAAATTTTATTTATTATTTAAAATAAACAATTGTTAAATCACCATTACACTTATCAACAAGTAATAACAGTTGTACAATCATCCTTATCTTGCTATGATGGATTCATGGGGTATTTCAATGATGGGATTCATGTATTGTAAATGCGTTTAGCATTAACTACATCTTTAAAATGATTTTTAAATAAGTGAAGATGTGTAAAAACATGTTATTAAAAAATAATAAATTTTATTTATTATTTAAAATTAACATTTGTTTCATCACCATCACACATGTGTACAAGTAATAGCACTTGTAAAAACATCCTTAACTTATGTCATGCAGTGGATTTGTGAATCACCACTTAACTCATGCCATGTAGTGGCACCAATAGGGCAAATTGGGTTGCCTTGTAATCTCCCAAATGTCCACCATTTAGGCAATTTGAGTTGCCTTGTAATCTCCCAAATGTTCTAATGAGGGTAACTTGCCTTGTAATCTTCCAAATGTCCTAATGAGGGTAACTAGAAAATTGGGTTGCCTTGTAATCTTCCAAATGTCTTCTTAAGGGTAATTGGCAAGTTGGATTACCTTGTAATCTTCCAAATGTCTGGCAAGTTGGATTACCTTGTAATCTTCCAAATGTCCTAATGAGGGTAACTGCCAAATTGGGTTGCTTTGTAATCTCCCAAATGTCTTCATAAGGGTAATTGGCAAATTGGGTTGCCTTGTAATCTCCCAAATGTCTTCATAAGGGTAATTGGCAAGTTGGGTTGCCTTGTAAACTCCCAAATGTCCTAATGAGGAACGCCTTACTTAATTTATAGTATTCATTGAGTTTTTTTTTAAGGGATGGTGATGGTTCTTAATAAAAATAAAATTTAATTTTAAATTAGGGTTATGGGTGGTTTTAGTGATTATTAGGTAAGCTACTTAAGAAAAAAGGAAAATAATCATTGAAAAAGTGATATAAGAGTAATCTAATTAAATAAATTATAATATAAATTTTATTAGAAATAAATTATAATATAAAGTTTTATTAGTTGATCAATATAGGTTGTTAGTGAAAGGGTTGAATTTTTATTTAAGAATATGGTATTGTTTATTTTTTAAGATTGTGGAATCATTGTAGTCTTTAAATTGAGTTGAGCGTGATTTTGTAGTATAATGTAATATGATGTTAATTGAGTTGAGCGTGATTTTGTGGTATAATGTAATATGATGTTGTACTATGATGTTTGACATTTACATATAAGTTGGAAGTATTTTGTGTTTATTTTTAATGTGTATTTTTCATGGAAAATGTTTTTAGGAAAAGTTTTTTTTATGTAATTTTTTATATTTTGTGAATGGTTTGTATGGTAAATCACAATTAGATGTTATTAGAAAAAACATATATGTTTAACTTTAAGGGAGTCAGGTGAATTCAACTTCATGACTTTTTTGATCAATATGATTTTGGTATGGCCAATCAGATCATTTGAGTAAACCTTGGAAACCACTTCTTTAATATACACATATATACTAGTATAATGTTTCTTATAATAAATTTTATAATATAGAAATTTGAATTTGATGAGAAAATTATTAAGAGTCCCTACACAAATGTGCCACACATTCTAGTAAGGTGTATGAGGTGGAGGTGGACATAGCAATGCCTCAAGAAAGACATTTAATCATTGTAATGTCTCATTCAACACATTGTCTTAAGAAAGAGAATTTCAAACTTACGACATAAATTTTCAAAAATTTTGAACATGAAATTGAAAATTTCTCACTCAAGATGTTGCAAACACTTGTGACAAGATAATGTCTCAAACAAGAAACTATATAAA
This sequence comes from Picea mariana, assembly GCA_032191745.1. Classification (NCBI taxonomy): domain Eukaryota; kingdom Viridiplantae; phylum Streptophyta; class Pinopsida; order Pinales; family Pinaceae; genus Picea; species Picea mariana. Next base: position 126,799 of record JASDQU010736996.1, on the reverse strand, counting down.
TATTAAACTACATTTTTTCAAATAAAACTTGATCCACTTTAGAATTCATCTCTCGGAGTATATGGATAAAAGAAAGTCATTCGAAAGAGTGAAAGGACTCCGAAATATCTCTAAGTAGAGGTTCCAATCTAACATCCATCACTTTGATTATCCTGTTGGTCCAATCGATAATGAGTTTAGAGTCGCCCAAGATTTGAAGCTTGGTGACTCCCTTTTTGCTAGAAATTTCCAAAAGGGTGTGTAAAGCTATGAATTCTTCCCTATTGTTGGTTCCACAGCCTGGAGAGTAACAAATATGGAGGTAATGGTTCATTGTCAAGTGTAAAACCACGCCCACACCACATATGTTTGGATGTCCTTGTGCTACACCATCAAAGTATCCCCACAAGATGCAAAAATCAAGAGCTGGCATGAAGGGGAGCCTTTGGTTTTTCACTTTCAAATCTGTCATAAATCATTTTCAAGTTTTAAAATTATGCCTATTGTAACTTCAGGTGGGATATATTTATCCTTAATTATGTTGAATTTTCGAGCCCACCATAAATTGTTCAATAGAAAACAAGGAACTCTATCGTAACGTTTGATTGCTTTGTCTGCTAGCCATCCCTTTAGACTGTCTTCCAAGTTCACTCTGGACCACGAGGAGGAGGCTTTTAAGTCAATATAAATGATACCAACAATGTGATCTGCATATACACATTCAAAGAAGATATGTGAGGATGTTTCTTTGGCATTTTTGCATAGACCACATCTATTGGGTCCCACCCAGCCTCGCTTCACCCCTACGTACCAAGTTATTTTTTTGTTTTGTTTAAGGCTAGCCAGAGATAAATCTTTGCCTTGAGGGGAGAATGGAGGTTCCACACGATCCCCCACCACCATTTCCTCTCATTGGAGAAGGAGAGATCCATCCAGGCTTTATAGCCTAATTTGACAGTGAAATCACCAATGCCTTCCAGAAAATCAATCCTTTGGTGGATTTGGAGGGCAGATGAAACCATTGTTCCTTCAAGAGGCCATTGAGATATTTAGACTTGAGGATGTTTGGCTAGATGGAGTTGCTCTGAGTAAAATTCCAAAGGGTCTTTGTTGCTAGGGCTTGGGAGAATGAGTGTGTATATTTTAGGCCCCAACCCCCTAGGTCTTTAGGAAGGGCCAATTTTTCCCATTTAACCAAGGGAATACCACGAGAGCGCTTTGATCCTAACCACAATAATTGAAAATTAATGATCTTAATGAGGATACCTTTGGATATGGAAGCTACAAAAGCTGAATAGAATGGTATGCTTTCAATGACGAATTTTAACAATACAAGTTTGCCTCCTCTCGAAAGTAGTCGATTGAACCAAACATAGATTCGTTGTTCGAATTTTTCACCATCTAGAGCCAGTCAACATATCTATAACCGTTAGGTTTCAAATGAAAACCTAAGTATTTAAACCTATAGTCCAAGGGTTTAATTTGAAATGGAATACTAAGACTAATAGCTCTGGAGACTGGCTCGAGAAGAGAATTGACATATAGACATGTCTTTTCTTGACTGATACAAATACCAATAGCTTTATAAAAAAATTGAGAATATCCCTTAGCACCAAACAATCATCCTCCAATCCATTCATCATACATAGGATGTCATCAACAAATAAAAGGTGAGAGATAGTATCCTAAGGAGACAACTTGATTCCTTTGAGAGAGCTAGTCCTGCTAGCTTCTTTAATAAGCTTGTTGAGAGCTTCTGCCACAATGAGAAAGAGGTAAGGGGAGATAGGACACCCTTGTCTTAGCCTTGTCTTATCCCTCGAGAAGACATAAATAATATTGAGGGAGATTCATTGATAAGGACAATGAATGACACGGATTGGGCACAACCAAGAATCCAATTGACCATGAGAAGAGCCATCCCCATTTGGATTGGGAATAGATGAAGGAAAGTCTAGTTAACTCGATCATAAGCTTTAGATAAATCAATTTTAAGAATAACAGCCTGGAGCTTAGAAGATTGGATGGAATGCAGAGCCTCTTGAGCTACAACTATGGCATTGTGGATTGTCTATTCTTTAAAAACCAAAATTTCTCTCTCTCGATAATTTTACTTAGCAACAATTTTAGAAAACGAGCAATCACCTTGGCAATAATTTTATAAACAACATTGCGGCAAGATATGGTCCTAAAATATCCAAAGGTCTTCCCATCCTACTTATTGGGGATTAGGTCTATAAAGGTGGAGTTAAAGGAACTCGACACCTCCCCTGATCATTGAGATTCCCTTATTGCCAAGAGGAGGTTTTTTTAATAAGGTTGTAGAAAATAGTGAAAACCTTAACAGTGAACCCATCAAGCCTCGGGCTCTTCCCTTTTTACATAGAGAAAAGAGTTGCATGTATCTCATCTTCAGATATTTCCTTACCAAGCGAAAGGTTCATATCGTATGTAAAAACTCGTTGGAATTTGGAGACTACCTGCATGATCTCCTATATAGGGAATCCTAGAGGTTCTTCAAAAAGGGACTAGAAAAATATCGCCCCTGCTTCAACTTTATCTTGAAAGTAACTAACCACATTCCCTTCTGAATCCTGAATCTCCCAAATTGTTTTAATTTCTTTACGGAAGTTGGCGAAATGGTAAAAATTTTTAGTATTATGGTCCCCAACTTTTATCCATAAGCCTCGACTCTTTAGCCTTCAAGTATGTTTTTTCATAGTAAAGATCTCTTGCCTAGTGGCTTCTGTTGATCTAAGGAGACTGAGATGTTCCTCTGTCAACGAACCATCCTCTAATTCTTAGCATATTCGGGCTATTAAATTCTCTGCAGCTACAAGTTGAGCTTTGATTTTTTCAGAGTGAAACTTTATCCAATGTTTTATGAGCATATTGATTCTTGACAGGTTTTGGCCAAACTGAGCCATGAAAGAAAGGTCGGAGGCTGGGGAGAGATGAACCCAATTTTCCATAACCAAAGAAAAATAGTTGGCCTCTTCCAGTGATCCAGGTGGATATCAATTGCCACCCACCTTTTCCAACTGTCTCAAAACAATTTTCTGGCAATTTTGGTAATTTACTATTTTTAGCAGTTTTTAACTTCCAGGGCCATTTTGAGGGCCTAAATGAAGGTTTTTTGGGATAGAGCCTCTCAATCACAACCAAATTCTTTGATTGATCCCCCTAAATGAATCTCCTCGACGATACCTTTCCAACGATCTATCATATGCCCCAAACGAAGATCGTATGCCAAAGTTATGCCCTCGGGAAGTTGATACCCCAAACTACCCAAAACGGGGTCCACAAAACTGTTGGCTTTTTATCTTCCAGGGTTAGGGTTTTGGATTTTATTTATGATAAAAAGGCCTTTGGAGCCTCATTGTAAAATCATCTTCTTTCGAATGCGATTAGCGGACACATCTCTTCTAAGAGATAAGCTGCCACCATTCTAGCGAGTCTTTCACTCTGTATTTTTACACTCTTTGTACATTTTCGCTCATTAATAGAAAATTGTGTATTACTCTACCTATGTGTTTATGGTTGCATATCTGATACATTTATGTTATATTATTGGATATCTGAGATATCTCTATACATTGCTTTATTATATCTCCGCTCTCATTTCGTGCTAAAAATAATCTGGATCAGTGGTATCAAAGCAGGCTGCTCTTGATCGTTTTTTAGTGCATGTCCCTGATGAGGTCCAAGCATAGAAATTTGGGTCTTGAGATTTTATGTCTTGAAGACAATCTCTCTCGCATGTCCAATAAACCCTCCATGGCGCAATAAAATAAAAACGATAGAGCAGACGATTCTATTAATCTGTTGCTTGAGCAAGATCTCACGTGACATAGTGACGAAATGATGGAGATTTTTTCCCGCATCCTTCAACACCTATCGATAACAACAGGTGCATCTTCATCAAGCGACCACTTTGGAAGTACATCGCCTTTCAAAGTACAATTTTATTTTTATATTCCCATATAGAAGGTTATTTCTATATTCATAATTTCTCCGACAGGGAAAAGATCACCTTCGCACTTCTTAAGGCTCTCCCCCATGTGAAACATTGGTGGGAAACTTACTGGGAGAAAAGTTCCACAAAGTAGTCTAGAATACATGGGCCGAGCCCACTTGGTATTTTTTTGTGGATGCACAAAGGAACAATATTACCCTGTTGACAACTATGAGGACTAGTACATGAGATGGACCACACTGCGGAAAGAGAGGGGCCAAGCAGTTTCAGAGTTCACCAATACCTTCCATACCTTGCACACCAAGTTGGGTATCAAAGACTCTGAATGAAATTTGGTTTTGAAATACCGTGGGGATCTACACAGATACATCCAAACTGAAATGGATTTTATGGACATCTCATGACTTGGTGTTGCTTATCGATATGTTGTTAAAATCGAGCAGAAATTTAAGCACCAGAACAAACGGGAGTTCAGGTCTGAAAATATACAACAACCAATGTATGATAAATACGACCCTAACAAACAATCTCCCAAAACCAATCCAAGCCACAGGAAAAGAAGGGTCACAGAAAGACGAAGAAGGACACCGAAAAATGGTGTGATTTACACAAAATCCTCTTGCACAACACCGATGAATGTCGCTCAAAACAATCATTGGTGGAAGATATCAAAGACAAGGAGTCGAACCCTGATTCATAATCTAATTCAGAAAATATTGATAGAAGACAGATCATTGACGCAGACCCCACTGCTATTGTCGCGATTGCAGCCATTGAACCAAAAGAACCCACAGATCCTGAAGAGGGGGAATGCCTTTTTCATTCACATATGTGGGTGAAGGGGATCCCGCTGCATTTTATTGTTTAAGAAGAAGCCAAAAGAACCCCATCTCAGCAAAGGTCGTCAAACAGTTGGGATTGTCGACAACACCACACCCACAACCATACAACATTGGGTGGCTTCACCAGGGATGAGATCTTCGTGTCAGCGAGCAGTGTTGATTGTCATATGGCATCCAACCCTTCAAGGATGAGGTATTATATGATGTTTTCCCATTGGATGTCTGTGATGTTCTCTTGGGCCAACCATATATGTGGAAACACCATGCTATATATGAGTCGCGACCCCGTAGTATCATTGTTACTCTGGGGGGTCATCTCTACAGGACATTAGAGGTAGTTCCAACTACTGTCCCACCTAAACAATGTCGCAAGGTAGTATCTCATACTACAAAATTCAGCTTCTTCAAAATCTATTCAAAAGGTGAACAAAAGGATACTGCAACCACTACATCCTTGGCCCAAGCACCTTCTATCCAACAGAAGAAGGTCGACAAGATTACAACAAAGTGTAAAGATTCCTTCTGCACACAAGAATCTCATGTAGCCAGATTGGTTAAAAAGGTCCAACCCTTCCAACCACAGGTTCATGACAACCTTCAACAAGCTAAGCAACACAACTTCTCCAACAAGGCAAGCAACTCATCAAGATGCAGATTCAACAAACAATTTTCCCTCTCCCCCAGGCACTCAACACAATGGAGACCATTTCTTCCTAAGGAGTAAGGATTGATCTAGGTGGATATCAATGGCCACCCACCTTTTCCAACTGGCTCAAAACAGTTTTTTGGCAATTTTGGTAAATTACTATTTTTAACAGTTTTTAACTTCCAATGCCATTTTGAGGGCCTAAATGAAGGTTTTTTGGGATAGAGATTCTCTATGTTAGCCTAAGGCTTTGATTGATCCCCACAAATGAATCTCCTCGATGATACCTTTCCAACGAGCTATCGTGTGCCCCAAACGAAGATCGTATGCCAAAGTTACGCCCTCGAGAAGTTGATACACCAAACTACCCAAAATGGGGTCCACAAAACTGTTGGCTTTTCATCTTCCGGGGTGAGGGTTTTGGATTTTATTTATTATAAAAAGGCCTTTGGAGCCTCATTTTAAAATCATCTTCTTGAAAATGCGAGTAGCGGACACATCGCTTCTCAGAGATAAGATGCCACCATTCTAGCGAGTCTTTCACTCTGTATTTTTACAGTCTTTGTACATTTTCGCTCATTAATAGAAAATTATGTATTACTGTATCTATGTGTTTATGGTTGCATCTCTGATACATTTATGTTATATTATTGGATATCCGATATATCTCTGTACATTGCTTTATTATATCTCCGCTCTCATTTTGTGTCGAAAATAATTGAGATCATCCAACCACTAAGGGTTGAAATTGAGTGGGGTATGGGGAGGGGGATTCACCCCCGAGGACATGGAGAGAAGAATCATACAATGTTCAGAAAAAACCCCTTTAGAGACCCAATATTTCCACATACAATTGGATCCCATGAATGTCTTTGACACCATAAACCTATCGAGTTGCTTTTCCACTGCACCATCGTTAGTTCTGAAGTTCCTCCAAGTAATATTTATCTTAAGGGGTTCGACGTCAACGAGGCCTAGTTTTTCCAACAAATTTTGAAAAAATCCTCCTTGATGGTTCCGATGAGGTTGTGAGCCCCACATCTCATGCATAGATATTGTGAATTTTAATTCACCACCTATGATAGTAAGGGGATCAACAAAGATCTCTGAAGCCACAAGGTTTTCCCACAAGGGAATTTGGTTCGAGTAGGGACCATAAATGTTTACCACGTTGAGCCTATACCATGTGTCTTTGAGCTCCAAGGAGACATATATAGAATAATTAGCCACCGAGGAGGAGACAACCCTACATGCTAGACTCCATTCGGTGATCAATCCACCTGATTGATTGGTCGCATCTACTGCACAAAAATACCAGTCTCTTAACCACGGTTCTATTGCCTCTCTGGCCTTCTCACCACTACACATCGTTTCATGAATGAGCGAAATGTTAGGATTATGGATCTTGACAAGACTTTTGAGGGCTAGTATTTTTTTGGGCCCCCCAACCCCTTGAGCGTTAAAGGAAAGGATGATCATGAGGGGCCCTTCCTGGGGGTTGTGCCTGCTCTAAGGGCCCCAAAGTTGTGGATTGTTTACCCTTATAGATGTCATTTATGGCCTTTTGTTCCTCCTTAAGAAGTAAATATTTCCTACCCACTAGATTCAGGAGGACGGGGTTGGTGGCTAACCCGCCTTGGAAATAAGATTCCTCTTTGGACTGGTTGCG
>JASDQU010736996.1:96491-119587 GCA_032191745.1 Picea mariana | reverse complement strand
AATCCTCCATGAGATTCAATCACTTATGATTGGGGCAACTTCGACCAATACTTTCCATACTATTGAACAATTTTCCACTTTTTAACTGGCTCTCTGAGCCAACTCACAAAAGACCTGCCAGGAAAATATTTGGATGCCATTACTCGTCCCCATAGCATTGAGTTATGAGCTAGGCACCATAAGATTTGTTTTGCAAAGGATTTTGAAAACAAGAATATTTTCTTGACTCCCCAACCATCTAGTTGTTTTGGCATAGCGATTTTCGTCCAATTAACCAGAGGAATTCCGTTTTCATCTTTTTTACCTGACCATAGGAACTAAAAATAATATTTTCGAATTTTATTGAGGATTCTCTTTGGAATATTAGCAATAGAGTCCCAAAATATTGGAATGTTGCTAAGTACTGAGTTCAATAGTGTAAGGTGTTCACCTCTTGATATAAGGCAAAAATTCTAGGATGAAATTCTAGCTTGGATTTTCTTGGGAAGCCAAAGCCAATCATTCCCCTTGTAGCCACATGGTTTTAACTCGAAACCAAGGTACTTGAGTCATAATTCTATGCTCTATCACTTGAAAGGTAAGATACTAGTCAAAAAATTTAGAAGATATTCGTTTAAGGCACAAAAAAGATGAACAAAAAAGATCCAATAGTGACTTCAATTGATTAAATTCCTTTAAATTACTTGCACCAAATATCATTACATTGTCAACAAAGAGAAAACATGTCAGAAAAACTTCATGGGATACTTTAATTCCTTTCAATAATCCATTTTGTTTGGCCTTTTCAATAAACCTACTTAGACCTACAACCATGATTAAGAATAAAAAAGGGGATAAAGGTAAGTCTTGATGAAGTGCCCTTGAAGCCTTAAAGGATTTTGAGGGAGACCCATTGATCAACACAATATAAGAAGTTGATTCAACATGGCCTAGGATCTAGTTCACAATGTTTATATGCATGCTCATTTGGATGAGCGCAAGCTAGAGGAAAACCCATCGAACCTTGTCATAAGCCTTAGAAAGATCTATTTTTAGGACTAAAGTAGAAGTGTTTTTAATCTTAAGGGAATCCAAAACCTCTTGAGTGTTACACACCTATTTGTCGCACTTAAGTTTTGCACTTTCTTCACCATGTGGGAGTGTTTGTCATAATCCCTAGACATGTTGGAGGGGAAACCTATCATTTGGAGGTAGAAATATTATCTTTCACCTTGAGTTTTTGGCCTTTTTTGAGTATGATTGTTCCCTTGCCCATATGCAGAGGAGGATGAAACCTTTTTATCGCTTCTTGCTTAGTTCTAGGTGAGCGATATTATCACCCTGTGCTCAGTTCTAGGGGGGTGATGAAGTAGTTGCAACCATCATGCCTTATTTTGAGAGATTGTTTCCGAGATATTTTAGTTGGTTAGGGGTTGGTTCGAGATACCCTCTATACAAGGCAAGGTCAACTTGTTTATTCAACTAAGTTCTCATTTAATCCCACCCTCTCCTTAAATTGTTCTATGGTTTTTATGCCTCAACTCCTATATAATGAAGGCCATTCTTGGGTGAAGGGGGAGGAATAATTTTAGAGTAACATACTTCTTCTCTTGTGACATTCAAAGGGATGGAAAGGAGAGATTGGAGGAGCTATCACAACATCAACATCAAATTTGTAAGTGCTTTATTGCTTTCCATATAATATAACTTGGCCTATTCCTCTCATGCTTATGTTGTTCATCATATGCATGTCTATTTCTTCTTAATTTGTTATAGATATATTTATTTTGTTTAACAAAATATTTTGGAAGAAAGAAGTATTGTTTTGTTCCTTGCAGGATTTCTCTTGCACCAAGAGCTTGGGCATCAAGATCAAGGGTTGGAGCAACGAGGACAACCGACAAAAAGGAGGTAGGTCATATATCTCATTCTTTCATCTTTCCTTCTTGTTTTGTCTGTGGGAATAGAATATATTTAAGGGGAAAGTAGGGAACCATTTGTTTCCTTCTATCTTCAATCAAAGGAGTCTTGATCCAAGAGGGGTTTCACCTATATGCAAGGAAAAATTTTCCACAACAAAAATTGACGACTCCACTGGGGAATGCTCATTTTTTATTTTTCCTTGGTGTTTTCTAGCCCTTTGAATTTTTGTTTGTTGCTTGATATTTTTGGATTGTGTTGTAACCTAGGTATGCACCCCTGCCCTTTCCCTCCTTTACCCTATACATCCATCAAAGGTCTGATTTTTGTTTTTTGTTTGCTAAGTTTATTCTCCATGATTTAATGACTCAGTGTCAATGGCCCCTACCAGTCTTTACTTGCTTTGCATCATTGTATTTCTTTCTTGAAAGGTGATTACATGTTTTGGTTTGAGTTTGAAACATATGTCATCATGTTTACCATTGATTGAGTATGTAGTAGGTCGACCAAGTCCTTTATATGCGCAAGAAACATCCAAAAAGAAAGATACACCAATCTAGAGCAGTGGATTTTAGGCTTAGGTTGTGAGTAACAGATAGATTAAATTTTTTTGACGGTCGAGATCCGACAATCAATTACGATCAACGACTCTTGTGAATTTAGAGTTTCAAAACCGCGAAAGGTTTTAACCACAAAGCAATATGAAGTTTCACTACGGGACTTCGGTGTCTAGGCATCCAATCTTGTTATTTTTTCAATCCTAAAAATCCTCGAGCGTCGAAGTTCCAGAGCCCCTTTCTCATAAACTCTTTTTCAGCTGACGTTTCATATGCTACCTGTCAATTGATTTCAGATGACACATGGCACTCATTTCAGGTACTTTGGTTACGTCATCTGTGCTATTTCAGGTTACACGTGTCACTCTCATTTTTATGACACGTAATCGATTATGACAACATGTTTCCACGTCACTTTGGGAGATTGTGACTCTAGGCGATTTTAATCCAAAGAAAAAATAGTTTCTCAAAGCCCCTGAAGTCCCAAAATATTAAATTATTAAAGTATCTTAATCTTTGGTGAATTTGCTTAAAGATAAGCATTGGTTAATGACTTCACAAGTTTGGTCATTCGGGAGATATTTATACTCTTCATTCAAAAGCTACCGAACGCTGAATTGTCGAAGTGGCTTATCCTCATTAATTGACTACATTAAAGTATTCTTTAAATGGGGCCAAACGAAGAAAATGCAATTTTAAAGGTGAAGTTATAGATTTGCAATTCTCAAATGACTTTCTAATCCAGCCAGTCTACAACATCAGATTACTCATCAGGTAACAAATCGGATTCAAAGGAACCTGAGGTAGTTCACGGGTATAACATGAGGATGAGGAGAAGAAAAACACTAACAAACCGCAACCCACCCATCACAGAGAAAGACAAAAGAAAAGCCCAGTTACGGTGGAGACATAGAAACCTGATGACAATCAATAGGTACAAGAACTGAAGCAACAAGTCCAGACCTTGCAACACCATAACCAAGAATTGGAGAAATTGCACTCTATACTACAGAAGAAATATCAAAGACTTCAGATGAAGCACCGAAAGACTTGTTTCTTTCTAAAGGAGATAATTTGAAGGAGTGCTTGAAGAAGCTTCCAACACACCTAGTTATCTCCCAGTGGCCTCCAAAAGCACACATGGGAACTAGTGCTCGATACAGAGTTCAGTTTACTCCAACATATGCATCAGTCTAGTTTATTGATAGTAGCAATTTTTAGTTTTTTAATTGCAAGACTCTTTTAGATTAAGGAATAATAAGTGGTCATTTATGTGTGATATGAACCACTCCTTTTTTATTAAGTCAAGATCGAAGTATAAATTACTATACTCCAACAGTATTTACTTAAGTCAATAAGTTGTTCTCTAACTGATAATGTAGAGTTAAGCCTCAGTTCCAGATGGACGAGAGCCTCTACAACTTTGATAAATATGCAATATTTGTATGTTTGGAGGGCTCGATTTTTGGGAAAATAATATCAATACATCAAAATGGTTGAACCTATTCTATGCATGGATTAAATCTCTCTACCTGGTGAATATACTCTTGATGACAATGTGTTTATGTCCAAATCTACATGTGTTTTTATCTAATCTTGAATGTAGTTTTTTATTTGTGCAAAGTACATTTCATTTCCTTCAGCCACTGTATAACTTGTCTTTACTGATATGCAACCTATAAAACAACTAATGCTTTGGTGAAGGTTTGTTTCTATTGCAAACTGTGGGAGTAATTGTGTTTTTGATACATGTTTAATGCCTTGAAATCATATTTTAAGTATTCAACTTCTTACAAGAGATTATTCATTGAGTGGTTTGTTGTTTCCTACGTTCTTTCCTCTATTACCTCACTTTTCTGTCATTTGTGTGCCACCATCCAAGGAGGAAACTCATCCATATCATTTTTCCAACCCAACCATATTCTTGTCTTGGTAAACCAACCCTCCAACTTACCAACAAAATGAAATAACCAAAAAACCAACTATTCCAAAAATTGAGGTGGCCTAGCTCTACCTTTTAGAGGCCAGGTGTAGACTTTAGGACCAACATCTTCTGGTGTCATTGCAGAGGATTAAGTAACTAAATAGATTTCCCTAGGAGAAAAAAAAATGATCATATCTGATCTTTGATGGTGAACAAAGATCAAACACATTCAGACTACAATATTTCACCTGGCGACTTCACAGAGTAAACTTCACAAAAGAAATATTGGCTCTCAGAAAGGGACTTAAGAGATCCAAGTCTAAGCACATCAAAGCCACTAAGTCTTATCCTAACCCTGAGAAGGACACAATAGTCTTTGAAATAGAAATACAACTAAGAAAATCCACCTTAGCTCAGAGATATACCTCATCCCTAAACGGTAAAGCACCTAAAGATGATCACAAGCGACTTGAATTTTCTATCCCTGAGAACCACATTCCCAATGACTCTCAGATTCTTTTAACCCCTACCTCCACTTCATCATCCAGTCTAGCATCCACACTTGTATCTCCAACCAAACCTTAGATTCCTATTGCCCAAACAATGGTTGTTAACAGGATGGATGCCATAATTGCTGCCAGATATGCACCCCTAGTTTTTCCTATAGGATTACATTCATTCCTAGCCACAGATTACATGAAATATTTGCCAAGATATAATGGGTAAGGGGATGTCACAATTGAGGAACATCTGGTATCCTTCTACAACTTTGCAGACAACTTCAACATTGACTATGAAGATGCGTGAATGAGGTTGTTTGTACAAAGCATTGATGGGGAAGTTAGGAAATGGTTTCAGGATCTCCCTCCAGCCTCCATTAAAGATATTGTTGTGCTAGATGAAGCCTTCATAAAGCAATGGGGAGATAGAAGAGATTATATGTATCACATCACTGAGTTTGGAGCCCTTAAGAGAAAGAATGGTGAGTCTATTTCAGACTTCACCAAGAGATTCAATAAGATGTATGGTAGAATCCCAGATCAAACCAACTGAATCCTCTGCCAATATCACTTATGCCAATGCATTTTATGCATAGTTCTCCCTTATGTTGAGGGAGAGAAGATCCACCACCTTGTTTTCCATGCAAGAAGCAACCATTAAGGTTGAGTCCAACATCCTAGCATCAAACATGTTAAAGACTAGATCTGATAAAGACAAGAAGAAACAACAAGAATATTCCCCTGCCTCCTCTAACTTATCCACATATGATCCTAAACTTGATGAAATGGCCAAGAATTTGAAGGATTTGACATATGAAATAGCTAAGTTGAAATGGGGATCTAAACAACCAAACAGAGCTTTTCAAGGGGATGGGAACAAAAATCCAAACCAGTTTAGGAGGCCAAATGATGTCCCTCAGATAATGTAGAGAGAGAGGAGAAATGTTGATGATCAAAGAGTAGTACCTCCTTTCCAAAACAATCATATTGAGGAAATGGATGTATATAGTGATGCTGTGGACGATGCTACTTTACTTTTCAATGAAACATATTTTTACGCCAGTCACTTAATGCAACAAGATTACGAGGTAGCACAATTGTAAAATCAGTTTGATATTGAGATAGGGGAAGAGGGATTTATTCAAGACCAACCCCAAAAGAAATATGACTTGAGGCCTAGAACATGCACTCCCAAAGCCACCACCTCCGATTAGAATAGAAAAAAAAAGGTTCCTCCCAAGCCAAATCCAAGCAAGGGTGCATTGGCTACAGCTCACCAGCCTCCTCCATTTAAACCTAATGCCCCTAAAGTAAAGGAAGTTGATATGCCACAAGCATCTTTCATCCTAGAGCATGAGTTGAGAAATATCAAGAAACCTGTAACTCTCTTAGAATTGTTGAAAAATGATCCTTTCAAAAAATCCATTATGAAGGTTTTGCAACAACATACTTCTGTTGTAACTTCTGATGTAATTAGTATGCAAGATGAAAACCTAGCCATTACGGTGGGCCCACATAACGAGGATGGCTCTAATGCCTCTCCAACATTCTACATATCTTTAAATGTCCACGAAAATATCCTACATAACTGTCTCATGGACTCAGGTGCCTCACACAATGTCATGCCTAAAGTTGTTATAGAGGAACTAGGTCTGGAGATCACCAAGCCCTACCAAGACCTTTACTCCTTTGACTCCAAAAAATTCAAATGTTTTGGATTAATAAAATATCTGGTGGTTTCTTTGGCACAACAACCCATGAAGATTGTAGTGATGGACATCGTTGTGGCTGGCATTCCCCCAAATCTTGGTATGATTTTGTCCAGGACATGGGCCAAGAAGGTTGGGGGATCGTTACAAATGGACCTCACATATGCCACCATTCTTGTTTTCAAGGGAGAACACAAGAGGCTATACATGGAGGTCAGGTTGGAATATATCGTTAGTGACCGTTAGAATCCAAGCAATCATCCAGTTTATGTTGTTGAGGATGATATTTGGTCATCTTTTTTTCATTTAAATAATGAGGAACTATAAATTACAGTCAACAAATGCAAAAATCAGTCACTGATAGATAAACATAACAAAGTGTGGAGGATGTATTTCGATGGCTCCTCATCAAAGGAAGGTTCCGGGGTTGGTATAGTCATCGTTTCCCTTGCACAGGAGGTTATAATGCTCTCTTATAAGATGGAATTCAAGACTACTACAATATAGCTGAGTATGAAACTCTGGTGCTTGGATTGAGGGCTGCCAAAGACATGGCCATTGACAGCTTGAAATTTTTTGGTGATTCTAAGTTAATCATCAATCAAGTAAAAAACATATATCAAGCTAAGTAACAAAGGCTCAAGCAATACATAAACGAGGTATGGGACTTGGTTGACAATTTCTTTCTAGCATTCAACATTTCATTCATTCCTAGAGAGGGAAATAAGAAGGAAGATTATTTGGCAATGGATGTCAGTACCTTCAGACCTCCCATTGGTCCAAATATTAAGTATCAGGTGGAAGTCAGACATAGGAAAACCATACCAGAAAACATAAAGCAATGGAAATTATTTAGCGATGACTTGGAGCTACATAGATTTCTGCAGACCATTGAGGAATTCTCCAGTATCTCAATAGATCAAGAGGGTGTAGATGATGAATAAAAAAATCAGCAAACATCTCAGTTGTTGAACAAAGTGGTTGGCCACAACATTGTGGAACTTAAAAAAAACCACATCCCCAAGGGTATAGTGCCAATGGAAAGGTTATTTTAAATTTATGATGTCTCCACAGAAGATGCCATAAAAAATCAAGAAGAGGAAGTGATGGACTGCAACATTGGGCCTGCTGAAAATCCCAAAATAGTCAAACCGTCCAAGGTGCTACCTCTAGAACAAAAAGAAAGATATGTTAACCTCATGAAAACATTTGCTGATATTTTTGCATGGTTGTATGAAGATTTGAAGACATTTGACACTGACATCATCCAACAGAAGATCCCTCTAAAGGCTGGTTCTAAGCCATTTAGACAGAAGATCAAGAAATTTAATCCAATGCTGATGTCCGTAATTGAAAAAGAGCCGAAATGGATGCTCGATGCCAAAATTATTGTGCCCTTAAGGTACTTAGATTGGGTGGCCAACTTGGTACCTGTGAGGAAAAAGAGCGGGGAAATACGATTGTGTGTGGATTTCTAAAATCTCAACAAGTGTTCCCTAAAAGACAACTACCCCCTGCCCAAAATGGACCATATTTTGCAAAGATTAGCAGGTGCCCATAGGATTTCTTTGTTGGATGGGTACTCTGGTTATAACTAGATAGTAGTATGTGAAGAAGACAAAGAAAAAACAACATTCACCACACCATGGGGGACATTTATGTACGATAAAATGCCCTTTGGGATGATGAACATAGGGGCCACCTTTTAGAGGGATATGGATGTATCCTTCGTGGGGGGAGAAACAAATTTATGGTTATATATTTGGATGACATCACCATTTTCTCCAAATTAGATGATGAGCATTTACATCACCTTGAGTAGATTTTTCAAAAATGCAGAAGGTATGGGATTTGTTTGAATCCCAGGAAGTCCCACTTTTCTTTGCCAGAAGGTAAACTACGAGGTCACATCATATCAACAGGAGGTACACAAATAGACCCTAAGAGAGTAGAGGCCATTCAGGAAATTGAAATCCCCCAAAATAAGAATTTTATTCAGTCTTGTAAAGGAAGAATAATTTTTTTAAGGCGCTTTGTGCAAACTTTGTTTTAATCATAAGGCCTATCACCAACACGCTGAAGAAATATGCTGTTATCAAGTGGTCAAAGGAGGAAAAATCAACAGTCCAAAGAATCAAACAAGCTTTGGTTGAAGCCTTTGTATTGGTCAGCCTTGACTATGCCAAAGAATTCTTTATCTTCTCTTTCACTTCCGAGGAAACCATTGCTACTATGCTATTGCAAAAGAATGAAGAAGTCATGAACAACCCATAGCCTTTTTCAGCAAAGCCCTCCGAGATGCTGAGATGAAGTATGACATATTAGAAAAAATACGGACATGCATTGGTCAAAGCTTTAAAGGCCTTCAGGGTGTATGTGTTACAGTCTAGCATAACAACCTATGTTCCTAGCAACAATGTCAAAGAGATTCTTGTCCAGCTAGACAGTGAAGGTAAGAGAAGGAAATTGATTTTCAAATTGTTGGAATATGACTTGTACATAAATCCCACCAATTTTATTAAGGAGAGGGAATTTCCAAGTTGTTATCAGAATCAAACCGTAAGGTGATGGAATTGCATCAGACCTTCACCCAATCAGATGCACCCATGACATAGTCTGGACAAGGAAACATGCAAGTATCTGAAAATTACTCTTCTTCACCTTGGTACGTAGATGTTATTTACTTTTTGTAGCACCTAGAATTTCCACCATATTTGAAAAAGATGAGGGCCAAGTCTCTCAAATTAAAATCTATCAAATTTTTCATTTTAAATCAGAACCTGCATTGGCGAGATCCTATTGGCATCCTATTAAAATGTCTCGATGAAAATGAAGCTAAACAAGTCATAACAGATATGCACAGGGGATTTTGTGGGGGACACCAACATTGGAAATCTACAACCCTCAAGATCCTAAGGGTAGGGTACTACTGGCCCACCCTTTTTTTCTGATGTATTCACCACAGTAAGGGCATGTAATGAATGTCAAAAGTTTGCAGGAAAACAAAAATTACTCTCACTACCCTTGAAACCTATCACTACTAGTGGCCCCTTTCAACAATGGGGATTAGATTTCGTAGGTGAGATAAATCCACCCTCCAATGGGTAGAACAAGTGGATTCTCACTGCCACTAAATACTTTACCAAATGGATCGAGGTTGTGCCCACCAGGAATGCTACTGACAAGGTGATTATGAAATTTTTGGAAACCGATATCTTTGCCAGATTCGGCCGCCCTAGAAATCTTATAACATAAAATTCCCATGAATTCAATTCCAAAGCCATGATTGACTTCTGTGATACCCATAACATTTCCTTAACACATTCCACACCCTACTACCCTGAGGGGAATGGGCTGGCTAAGTCATCAAACAAGACTCTCATCAGGATCATCAAGAATTTTTTGACTGAAAACAAGAAATCCCAGGACTCTAAAATTAAGTATGCCTTGTGGGCTGATAGGATCAACACCAAGAGGTCCTTGGGAACCTCACCATTTCAACTATTCTATGGGATATATGTTGTATTCCCTACTCAACTCGGCCAACCAGTTCTAAAATTCCTACTGGAAGAAATTGAGGAGACAAATTACATCTAGAGAAGAATATTTCAGATTATAAAGGTTCAATGAAAGAGAGAAAAAGTGAATCAGATAAGTGAGGCGTACCAAAGCAAGATCAAATCAGATTTTGACAAGAAAACCAAGAAGGAGATCTTTCAAGAAGGTGACCTGGTCTTGAGGTGGGATGCCAGAAGGGAAGAAAGTCCTAAGCATGGTAAGTTCAATAACCTCTAGTTCTGTCCTTTTAAGTTGGTTGAGGTTTTGGACAATAATACATTTGTTTTACACAATCTAGATGATACTAATATTTTTGGAGGCCCAGTAAATGAGTGCTTCCTAAAACACTATTTTGCTTGAAATACCGAGGGAAGGTCCCTCTTGTACCATAGCTTCTTTCCTTTTTCGTTTACATTTGATTAGTTAGTTTGTGTGTGAATAAAGACTACATAGCCCAACAAAGGCACTAGGGTTAGCTTCAATTTTAAATTATAGAGATGTATCGTTGAGGGACAATGACAGATCTACATGGCTCACAGAGAGAAACAAAGGTAAGTCAAGAGAAGTGGGAGCGAGGTTTCGAGAGGTAAGGCACATGATCTACTATTCTTAACACCTCACATGGAAGTGCTATCCCCAGTTGGAGCCAATGTTGTAACCTAGGTCTGCACCCCTACCCTTTCCCTCCTTTACCCTATACATCCATCAAAGGTTTGATTTGTGTTTTGTGTTTGCTAAGTTTATTCTCCATGATTTAATGACTTAGTGTCAATGGCCCCTACTGTCCTTTACTTTCTTTACATCATTGTATTTATTCTTGAAAGGTGATTACATGTTCTGGTTTGAGTTTGAAACATATGTCATCATGTTTACCATCGATTGATCATGCAGCAGGTCAACCAAGTCCTTTATATGCACATGAAACATCCAAAAAGAAATACGCAACAATCCAGAGCAGTGGATTTCGGTCTTAGGTTGTGAGTAACAAACATATTAAAATTTTTTGACGACCGAGATACGATAGTCAATTAAGATCAACGACTCTTGTGCATTCGAAGTTTCAAAACCGTGAAATGTTTTAGCCACAAAGAAATATGAAGTTTCACTCTAGGAATTCGACATCCGGGCATCCAGGCTTGTTATTTTTTCAATCCTAAAAATCCCCGAACACCGAAGTGATGAAGTGTCGAAGCCCCTTTCTCATAAACTCTTTTTTAGCTAACGTGTCATATGCCACATGTCAATTGATTTCAGATGACACATGGAACTCATTTCAGGTAGTTTGGTTACATCATCTGTGTTATTTCAGGTGACACGTATCACTCTCATTTTTATGACATGTCATCGATTATGACAACATGCTGCCACGTCACTCCGGGATATTTTAATCTAGAGAAAACACAGTTTCCTGAAGCCCAGAGCCTCGAAGTGTCGAAGCGCCTGAAGTCTCAAAATATTAAATGATTAAAGTATCTTAATCTCTGGTGAATTTTCTTAGCGATAAGCATTGGTTAATGACTTCGTGAGTTTGGTCATTCGAAAGATATTTTTAATCTTCATTCAAAAGATCTCAAACGTCAAATTGTCGAAGTGGATTATCCTCATTAATTGCCTGCATTAAAGTATTCTTTAAACGGGGCGAAACGAAGAAAATCCCATTTTACAAGTGAAGCTATAGATTTTCAAGTCTCAAATGACTTTCTAATCCAACTAGTATACAACATCATATTAATCATCATGTAACAACTCGAATTCAAAGGAACCTAAGGTAGTTCGCGGGTATGACATGAGGATGAGGAGAAGCAAAACACTAGAAAACCACAACTCGCCCATCACAGAGCAAGACAAGAAGAAAAGGCTGGTTATGGTCGAGACAGAGAAGCCCGATGACAGTCAATAGGTACAAGAACTGAAGTTGCAAGTCCAGACCTTGCAACACCATAATCAAGAATTGGAGAAACTGCACACCAGACTGCAGAAGAAATATCAAAGACTCCAGAAGAAGCACCAAAAGACTTGTTTCTTTCTAAAGGAGATAATTTGAAGGAGTTCTTGAAGAAGTTGCCAACACACCCAGTTATCTCCCAGTGATCTCCAAAAGCGCACATGGGCACCAATGCTCGATACAGAGTCAAGTTTACTCCAACATATGAATCAATCTAGTTTATTGCTAGTAACAGTTTTTAGTTGTTTAATTGCAAGACTCTTTTAGATTAAGGCATGATAAGTGGTCATTTATGTGTGATATGAACCACTCCTTTTTTATTAATTCAAGCTCGAAGTATACATTACTATACTCCAATAGTATTTAGTTAAGTCAATAAGTTGTTCTCTAACTGATAGTGTAGAGTTAAGCCTCAGTTCCATATGGACGAGGGCCTCTACAACTTTGATAAATATGCAATCTTTGTATGTTTGGAGGGTTTGGTTTTTGGGAAAAGAATATCAATACATCAAATTGGTTGAACATATTCTATGCATGGATTAAATCTCTCTACCTGGTGAATATACTCTTGATGACAGTGTGTTTATGTCCAAATCTACATGTGTTTTTATCTTATCTTGAATGCAGTTTTTTATTTGTGCAAAGTACATTTCATTTCCTTTAGCTATTGTATAACTTGTCTTTGCTGATATGCAACCTTTAAAACGACTAATTCTTTGGTGAAGGTTTGTTTCTATTGCAACCTGTGGGAGTAATTATGTTTTTGATACATGTTTAATGCCTTGAAATCATATTTTAAGTATTAAACTTCTTACAACAGATTATTCATTGAGTGGTTTGTTGTTTCCCACATTCTTTCCTCTATTACCTCACTTTTATGTCATTTGTGTGCCACCAACCAAGGAGGACCCTCATCCATATCATTTTTCCAACCCAAACATGTTCTTGTCTTGGTAGACCAACCCTCCAACTGACCAACAAAATAAAATAACCAAAAAACCAACCATTCCAAAACTTGAGGTGGCCTAGCTCTGGATTTTATAAGTCAGGTGCATAATTTAGGACTAACGGATTGTATGCATATTCTTTGAATTCTCTCCTTCCCTCATCATCATTGGGAAGATTACTGAGTCAAGAACCCAACCCTTTCTCAGATATGGGTGAGCTTTGTGGTTTTTCACCACTTTCTAGACTTCATCCCCCCCATAGAGGAATATAGGGCGATAACATCATGATTATCTCTCTCTCTTAGTGTCTTGGTGAGCGATGAAACCTTGATCATCGCTCTGTATGTAGTGTTACATGGGTGATAATCCTCTCTCTAAGTGGATTTTGAGCTTTCCTTGCCTCTTTTATGTCATATTTCTATCTTGAAACCTTATATTAGAGTCCTTCATGCATTATTGTGGCTTTGATTGATTAAAGTTTAGTGATTATCATATTTTTGTTTTGTCTTTCGAGTTTCCATGTCCTATCAAATTGTGAAGTGTACAAGATTTTCCTAGGTTAGCTCAATCCTTTGACCAAGTCTATGTCATCAATTGTTTGATCCTTATCAACTGTAGGCATTCAAATTTATGTCTCCTTGATTCCAAGGCCCTGTAGGTGTTTTACTTGTTTGCTTTTTGATTCCTTTTCATTGATTTGGGGATTGCATATGTTGCATTAAGCCTTGTTGTTGAGTTTCTCACTCTTATCCTCTTGGGAAAACTTATGATCCCTTGAGTGCACTCCTGAACTCTTTGGCCTTGCTGCAACTTTTCATTGATCTTTGATCTTTGCTACTTGAATTTTGAGGTTTAAAAAAGTGGTTTTGCTTTACTTTACATTTTTGGGTTCTTGTTTGAACATATGTTGGAGGCGTTCTTGCATTTGAATTCTTTGAGTTCTTGTCAACTTTTTGAGTGCATGTTTTGTTTGCGTCTTTTGGCTTCATGATCCTTTGCATTGTCATTGAATTCTTTCATTTTGTTTGAAAGTAAGGAATACAAAAATATTTTCATTTGAAGTTATTTCATTGCATTTAAAAAACAAACAAAAGAAAATATTTCATTCTAGAGGGGGCATGATAAAGCTCACACTTTAGAGAAGTAAATTGCATTGGAAATATGCATATGGGAAATAAAAAGACTCTCCTCTTTACCATATCTAGCATTCTTTGAAAATGAAATATTTGCATTTCATTTTTTTGCATGGTTTAGAGTCAAGTCATAACACCATCTAGTCCACTTTCGCTTACCCTATTAAGTAACAAGTAACTATTAAAAGGAACAAGGCACATAATCTAAAATCAATTAGACTTTTTTTTCTTTGATAGAAAACAACAAGTCTAGGATTTTAGGGCCTTGATAGTAGGGTGGAGAGTTAACTCTTCAAGGCCACGAAAACAAGACTATAGAATACTAGAGAGTATAAAGTCTAGTAGTAGCAATTAACGTTAGTTAGAAAATCTCCTCTCACACAGGAGTCAAACATGAGGTCAAGCGAAGCGACCTGTTGAGATTTCCCCTCTTCAATTCACCTAGTGGGACTATCACAAGTTTGGGGATTTGAAGAGTGGTAGATCCTCGGGGTGACACCAGTTCTTCTTAGTTTTGGGTCACAGATTTGTGTCTCGCATTCCCACGCCGATTTTCTAGTCTTGATTGTCGACTGTACCTCCTTGGATGTTTATTGTGAATTGGAAAACATAGTAACCTCTCTTAGGATTCCACATAAGTGACTGCAAGGGGAATTCCTTATGCAAGGAAGTTTCCTTGTTTTACTTGCAACAAACGTTCAGTATCTGCTTTAGCGAACCGAGAGGGTATTTTCCTACAAGCTCTTACTTGCACCTTGGGGCATTGTTGTGTGAATGTTATCATAACTTTTTCTCATTTCTTCATTGACGACCTCATCTCCCATATCCAAAAGATACTTACTTCCTTCCTCCCTATAATAAGGGATTTGTTTGTGATCCATGTGGATATCGGTGTCCATCCACCCCTTCTAGCTGGCTCACATACAGTTTTCATCTTAGAATTTTTTTTCTATCTTTTCGGGTGTTAAATTTATGGGGCCGTTTTGAGGCCCTAAACAACATATTTTGGGCCCACCACAGTCACATTGTTGATGGAGTCAAAGTGTGATGGTAAAATGTGTAGTCCTTGGATAGACCTTTCCAATGGGATATAGTGTGCCTAAAATGAAGATTGTATGCAAAAGTTACGACCTTGGGAAGTTGATGTACCAACTTACTCCATCGAGGCCCATATGACTTTTGGTGCTTCATCTCCTAGGGTTAAGTTTTTGGATGTATAGGGTTTTATGATTAGTTCTTGATGCTAAAAGGCCCGAAGGCCTCATTTTAATGTGCTAAGGAGAATGGGCATAACCGCCACATATCTTCTCAGAGATTAGCTACCACTATTTGATCTAGATTATTTCATTATGCATTTTATAGTTTTAGCAGATTTCTTTATTGAATAGAAGTTAAGTTTCATTGTATCTCTATTATTGTTCTCTATATATATGTGTTAATGTTATGGATATGTGTTTGATTTTGTTCCACCCATAAATATGGATCAATGGTATCAAAGCGGTCTGCTCTTCATTTTTTTCTTTGTGCATGTCCCTAATGATGTCAAGGTATAAGTAGTTGGGACTCGAACCAGTTGAGCCTTTGCAAGATCGGCCTCGCCGAACCCAAAAAACACCCATGGGGGAAGAAAAGAGAGACGATGGGATAGGAGATCCCTTTGAATTGTTTATCAAGGAATCCCTCGCACGACAAAGGAATGAGATGATGGATAATTTTGTGCAAATCCTTCGATAACTGCCAATAGGTGATGCATCTTCCTCGAGCAGGGGTGTCGTCCCCTTCAAGGTACAAATAAATTTTGATATTCCTATATTTGAAGGTCAAATAGATGTAGATGTTGTATAAAAATGGTTAAACCTTCTAGAAGGGAATTTTTCTGTCCATATCTTTTCTGATAGAGAAAAGATTACATTTGCACTCCTTAAGGCTATCCCCCATGTCAAATATTGGTGGGATACTTTTTTTGAACAAAATTAAACAAAGGAATCTACATTATTTCTAGTTGCACCCACTTGGGGTTCTTTTAGGTATGTTATTAAGGAACAATACTACCCTGTTGGAAGTTATGACAACTTATATACAAGATGGATCACACTACGACAGGAAAAGGGACCAAATAGTGCCAGAGTTCACCAATGTCTTCCATACCTTACGCACCGAGTTGGGTATCAAAGAATATGAGCTACATATGGTGCTCAAGTACCATGACGGTCTACATAGATACATCCGGACATAAATGGAATTTCTAGACATCTTGTCCTTGGGCGCAACCTATCGATATGTTGTCAAAATCAAGAAGAAGATTAGAAAAATACGTAGCCGTTTGGGTCTGTGAACCCCTCACATTAGAAGAAAGGAAAAGGCGGCCCCAACCCACATAACAAAGGGCAGAGAAGGGATGGAAAACCTCAAGACAACTAGTCTAAGCTGCAAAAAAAAGGGACAATGGGAAGACAAAGAAAGACACTTGGAAGTGGTGCAAGTTCCATAAGAGCCCCTGGAATAAAACTGTCGAATGCTACTCAAAGAAATCATTGGTGGCTAAGGTGAAAGCCTTTGAATCATATGTGGGCTCCGAATCTGATTAGAACCAAAAAAAGGGAGATAGATCATTGACGCATAACCCAGTTCCACCATTTCTACGACTAAGGTCCAACCTAGTGAACTTGATGAACAAGAGGAAAGTGAGTGTCTCTGTCATTAACATATGTGGGTGAAGGGTACTCCACTGCACTTCATTGTTGATAGCGGCAGCCATAAGAACCTCATATCAACAAAATTCATCAAGCTAGTTCTGTTGACAACACCACATCCACAACCATACACCATCGAATGGCTCCGCCAAGGGAGCGATCTCCATGTCAACCAAAAATGTCTCCTACCCTACGACATCAAGCCCTTCAAAGATGAGGTATTGTGTGATGTTTCCCCTCTTGAAGCTTGTGATGTTATTTTGGGCCAACCTTATTTATGGAAATGTCATGATGTATACGAGTCTAGGCCTCGTAGTGTTATTATTACTTTGGACAAGAAATTGTACAAGATGCCCGAGGTAGTCTCACCTATTACCATTTCCTTGCTCTCTGTCAAGCAATGCAGGAAGGTCATCTCTTAGATAGGGAAGTTTGTCTTCTTCATGATTCTCACTCAAAGTGAGTGGAAGGTTGCAGCCACATCCATGGCCTCCACGACAAGTCTCTCTATGCAAAAAAAGAAAGTGGCTAAGGTCATGGAAGAATACAAATACATCTTCTCCTCACCCATTGGGGTACCTCTGCACTGTCAGGTCAAGCATTCAATCGATATGACCCCTAACACACCGCTACCCAATTGGCCAGCCTATCGCCACTCTCTGTCAGAAAATGAGGAAATTAAGAGCTATATCCAAGAGTTGCTCTAAAAGGGGGCACATCTGACCAAGATCATCACCTTGTGGAAGCCCAATCATGCTTGTGCAGAAGAAAGACGAGACCTCGTGACTCTGCATTGATTATTGAGCCCTAAATAAAATCACAGTCAGGAACCAGTACCCAATTCCCCAAATTGATGATCTGCTTGACCAACTCAAGGGGGCCAAATACTTTAGCAAGATTGATCTGAAGTCTAGCTACCACTAGGTCCTAATAGAGAAGATCGATGTATGGAAGACTTCCATCAAGTCCAAAGAAGGTCTTTTTGAATGGTTTGTCATGCCCTTTGGCTTAAAAAATGCCCCAATAACTTTCATGAGGATGATGGATGATATCTTGCGACCTTTCACCAATTCTTTTGTGGTGGTGTATTTGGATGACATCCTCATATTTTGTAAGAGTTGGGTAGAACACTTGCAACATATTTAGTAGGTTCTGCACACTCTGTGAGAACACAAGCTATATGAAAATTTGGAGAATTTGTCCTTCAACATGAAAAGGGTCTAGTACCTAGGATACATTGTTGATGAGCATGGGGTGCATGTTGATCCAACCAATATCCAGGTCATTTGTGACTGGCCAACCCCGACCACACTCACTAAGCTTCGAAGCTTCTTAGGCCTTGCCAATTTCTATCGCAGGCTCATGTTGGGATTCTACCACATTGCATGGGCCCTTAGCCAAGTTACTAGGTGTGGTGGAAAGAAAAATTCCATGTGGAGCCAGTCCCAATAGAAAGTGTTCAATGATTTCAAGCAATGCTTGTGCTTAGCCTCGACACTGTCATTACCTGACTTGCAACATCCTTTTGAGATTGAGACAGATGCTTCAGACTATGCCGTGGGAAAAATTCTCACTCAACATGGAAATTCCATGGCCTATTATAGTGAGACACTAACATAGACCATCTGTAAGTACCCCACTTACAACAAAGATATGTACTCCATTGTACAATCATGTCGCTAGTGAAGGAAGTACATTCTCAGGAAAGAGACAGTCATCGAAAATAATCATAAGGCTCTGCATTTCACGCAGACACAAGGAAAATTGCAGAATGATCTCCATCAAAAGTGGTCTACATACTTGCAACAATTCCATCTCAACATCAAGTATAAGACAAGGACACCAACCGCATCGCTGACTACCTCAGTCGACCTCCAGTTTCAACACTAACCACGGTGCTACACTCCTGTGAGCATGAGACCTATGGATGGCCCCAAATATACAAGAGAGATCCTGACTTCGCCACTACCTACCATATGTTGGTCACAAACACAACTGCCACTAATTTCCATCTTCATGACGGGTTGTTGTGCCATCTAGGCCATCTTTGTGTTCCATCAAGTGAGTGAGCGAAGTTGATTTGGGAAGCTCACTATAGTCGAGCGGGAGGATACTTCGGTATGGAAAAGACAGTGGTAGTAATGCAACAACATTTATATTGGCTGGAACTTTGACATGATGTCAGCAAGTATATTAGGTCCTGCATGGCCTGGGCCATTGCCAAACCGACCATTAAGAAACAAGGCATGTACACTCCTCTACCTACTCTTGATAGACCCTGGGAATCCATCTTTATGGGCTACATGTAGGGCCTTCCTTCAACCAAGCAAGGAAATGACTATGTTTTTGTGGTTGTTGATCAATTTTCCAATATGCCGATTCTAGCCGCCTGCAAGAAGAGCATCACAGTGGAGGCCATTGCCAAGCTCTTCTTCAAATGAGTGCAAGTACATTTTGGGATACCAAAAACCATCATATCATATCATATCAGGACATTCGGTTCCTCAACACATTCTGGTCGAGCCTTTGGTCACGACTGGACATCAATATCAACAAATCCACGGCCTTCCACCCCCAAATGGATGGCCAAACCAAGGTCATCAACAAGATGAGCATGCATATCGTGTGCATGTACAATTCCAAGAACACGTGCACATGGGATGAGATTCTTCCCTATTTTCATCATAATTACAATAGAGCCATACATAGATCAACCGAACATAGCCCCTTTCAGGTAGGGTTGTGATTTCAACCATTGGGTCCCATGGATATTTCACTACCCCTTGCATCCACACAGGCAGAATCGTCCCATGCTCAAACCAAAGCCCAAAAATCCACCTGGTTCATTGAATGAATCCAACACATCCACCAATAGGTTTAGTATATTTTTCAAAAGTCCAATGCCAAGTACAAGCAATGCCATAATCAACATTGGGAGGCACACACGTTTCAAGTGGGTGATAAAGTTTGGTTGAATTTACAGAAAGAGCGCATTACAAGACCCCATTGGAAGATTCGTCCACTCCAATGTGAATGGGAATGGGAATAATTCATTACTTCTTCCAATTTTCATCTTAACATTGCTCAAAACCCATAGTCTAAGGTACAAATCCCTCCTTAGGTTGACAAGTCTGTATAGTTGGAGGTGAATAAGAAAAGGAAGATCATTGGGTCTGCTAAGAAAGATAAGGCAACAAAGGAACATGTAGAAAAAGGAGGATCTTCTCAGTCCCCACAAAGAGAGGTTTCACCTTTGCCAGCTCCCAGTCCAGTGGAGGCTCCTTCAACTAGAGCCATAGGTCTGATAGGAAGAAATTTATTGTTCTCTTCACCACCTACTACAGACAAGGTCAAGAACAAGATACCTATTACTAGAGCATCAACAAAGAAGGAAAGAACTGTGTAGAAAGTGTCAGTGGAAGCCCCCATCCAAAGAAAGGGAAAAAGTGTACCCATCAAAGATCCCATTGAAGTTGTAGACATAACTACTCCTCCAGAAAATCCTACCTTTAGGAGGTTGAATAGAAAACTTAAAGAGGCCAGATATGAAATTGCTAAATTAAAAAGGGAGGAGTTGGTTGAAAATAAGAGTCTAAGTGATCTTATGGATATGTATCATGGAACTCTTGTAAAGGCTAAGTTTATAGCTAAAATATGTAGACCTCTCCACAGGTAGCTTATGAACTTCTATAGACAAAATATAGCTTGCCAGAGTCATATCAGGGGGCTAAAGATGGAGCTGTAACCTTTCAGGTAGGAGATGGTCAAGAAGAATTTGGATCTATTAGCTAAATCTACCACCAGGAGGAGCTCTAGAGTTAGAAAGTGATTGCAGATGGACACCTTAAATCATACCATTTTTTACAGTTTTTGGTTTTGGTATTTTGCTAAATTGAAGATAGTCATGCCTGATAAGACAAGATTTAATTGAGGATGTATTAATCTCTCCTATGTTTTATACCACTATCAATGGTTGACAATTGGGACAATTTTAGAATATTTTTGATGCATTTTCAAACAAGTAGAGCCACTACAGGAGAGTTCGCAGTGCCTGGCGTTGCAAACTGGTTGATATAGTTTGGCACTCTGAACTACACTGCAAACTCCTGATCTGGAGGCTTTGGAGGAACAAACAGTTTCCAAATGGGAAGAGATGGATATGATAGCTTCTAGGAGTTCAGTTGAAGGATGGAGGGACACCTGACCAAGGGAGATACACTTAGATCATACATCATCAAGAACATTTAATAGGATCTAGGAGGTTACCCGCATGTTCCTAGTTTTTAGAGTTTGTTTCTTTTTTGTTGAACAACTATAGTTACTCCACATGTAGGTTTGGGAATCCTAGGAAAGAAGGGGAATTCAAATTGTAAAGCTATCATTGACAACCTAGGATATAAGATAGAACTTGGAAATCATTGAGGGGATCGAAGGATTGTAATGAGACTCATACTTTTTTGAATTTGTGAAGTTACAGAGCCATCTCTGGATTTTGTGTATCAGACTTGAGACTTTTTTATTAATAGAAATTATTTTCTTTCCATTACCTTATCTCATCTTACTCTGATTTACTGTCATTTGAATGATTCATGTGATTTATTGTATCTGTATTACAATGGATGTTTTGTTGTGATTCTGCTATGATTTTATCAGAGTTTATCTTTTGATTAAATAAGTTCTTATGTCAAAATACTTTCCTCAGTTGTCTACTAGTATTGCTTGAAGTGAGTTGTAGAAATATTCATCTTCTCATTTAGTCTTCTATCTATCCATTTAACTCTGTAAAACCCTGATCCAAGTTAGCCAATACCTCATTTTCTTATACACATTTTCTGGAAACTTTTGTGATTTTCACTGTTTTGCCTAAGTTTTGATCCATTTGAAATCATCCTAAAAAACTTATATTTATACCTACTGATGGGTGATGAGATTACACTTTAGAAGTCAAAGTGTTAATGTCAGTGCTAACACATTCGAAGTAGGGAAGGTTTGTAACACTGATCCANCTGCACTATGGTACCTATGATAGAGTTTAAATTCCTTGTCTGATATCAAGATGCCATTGCTGACATAATCCTCTGCCTCATAGTTTACCTCCTCTTCCTCCATGTTGTCACACCTTAAACGCTTAATTCCAATATGTGTCGGGCTATACACCCCTTCCACCTGGCCTCTGGAGCATTGATCAAGATATTTTACTGTGTAAAAATCCTGACAAAAGACCAGATCATACCTCTGTCATTGCATAGAGAATATTACTGAAGCTGAAGCCTTCCACCATCGAGTCGTTCCTAGGGATTCTACCTTCACCTCTTGATAGGTTGTCTATACATTTGATATTTGTTTTATTTTATGATAATATTTATCTTAAAAAGGAAAGAATATAATCCATCTAATTTATTAAGAGTGTGAAATATTAACATAAACATATTAAAATGATAAAAGACAAACTCACCAATATTTATAACAATGAAAACTCCACAATATGAAGAGAAAACATCCAATATCGATTTCAAAACTTTGTTACAATAAGTCTTCAAGGCTTCTCAAGTTCATGATGCTCCACACAAAGAATAGCTAAAATACCTTATGAACTCCATAGTATACAAGACACAATAGTGAGACCATCTACATAATGGAATTGAGAATGGTTCCAAAGGAATCATCCCATTATCTTGGAAACCAACAACCGTTACTAAAGGGTGGGACACTATTTTGTGGTTTTTATTTGGAGGAGGTGTGAGGCAACTTGACCCAACTTAATGGCCATGATATTTCTACACCTTCGACTACCCTTGTGGGGGAAAATCAACCACTTATGTGTAACTTGAATCTTGCCAGGGGATAAGACAATCCCCTCTTTAACCATCTATATAATGAATGTAGGATAAATAAAACTCACCTACCAATCCCAAGAACAAGGAGCCATATAAATATCTAAATAATAAGAGTCAAATAAATGACATTAATAAAATCTAATAATACCTCAATATATGTGCATTAATAGTCCACTAATAATTACTTCAAATACTACAAATCCAATCACATTGAAATTAAATACATCTATAAATGCAACCACTTGAAAACAATATTACGTATTCTAATAATTCAAAGGAATTGAACTTTAAACTTAGTCATCTAAACACTACTGAACCTAAATTATATTGATCTAATATATGACATTAATAGTCCACTGATAATTACTTCAAATACTACAAATCCAATCACAAT
>JASDQU010736996.1:83498-95876 GCA_032191745.1 Picea mariana | reverse complement strand
CTTGATTAAGAAAGGTGCATGCACTTAGGGACAACATTGAAGATGATAACCGGTTCATGACCTAACTCCCAAGGCAATCCATGCTTAGTCTCTTCAAGGACTTAGATCCAATATGACATGCATGTTTGTACACATTGTAATGATTTTGTTTTGCAAGGTAAACCGATGATTTCATGTGGAGGTAAACTAATGATATTTTTTTCCTTTTAGATTTAAAAAAAATATTAATTTAAAAAATATTTCACTAGATGGATGTAAAACAAAATTTAATTTAAATAAATTATGATAATAAAAATTGTAATTAATTAATTAATTTAATTTAGATATTGATATGTACAAAATAGAAGTTGGTTTATAGATGTGGTAAAAATATAGTTTGGTAGGTTAGCTTAAGTGTTGTGAATTACAAGTAAGAAGTTACGGGTAAGTCCTCAAGCTGGATGTCTGTATGAATATTGTGGGCCTCACTTAATGTCCCCATTGGGTTAGGTTGTCAAAGTTGTAACCAACTGAATTACCCTAGGTATCATCCTTAGAATGAGGGGAAGCATCTAATGATTTTCCCTGGGATGTGCATTTCATAGAAAAAAGGGGGGTGGCAGGAGTAGGGGGTCATTTTTTTTATCAAGGGACAAATGGAGCTAGAAGTCACTTGGGTATTGGGCATCACAAGCAATAACGAGGAAAAATAAATTGCAATTTATTAAGGCATAAACATGATGAAGGGAAAAAACATTGTAAACACAACAATAGTGGGAAGGCTCCTCCATAATCATCAGATCTCTTGCAACCAAAAAAAATATCAAGAGATGTTAGGTTGGCAAGTCTGATCCAGAGAATGCTAGAAATAGCACTAGAGTTTGATAACATTGACTTATATCAAGTGTCAAGGAAACAAAACAAAATAGTGGATTTCAAAGCCAACTTAAGAATNNAAGGGATTATAGACTATGGTAGTGGAACCACCCAAGCCAAATGTATACCATGAATATTAGCACCCAAAGGACATAACCATGCACGAGACACAAGTGGTGACACATGCATACACAAGGTTTGACAAGAGTTAATCCCACACAAGTATTACGTTTATGCTTGCTGCAGGCATTCTCATTTAATTATGATCTAGGATTATACTCGATGGGTGAATGTGGGTTCATTCTCCACTTGCTGGTGTTTGTTGTTTACCACTTCAAGGAGGATTTCCCTAGCCTCTTGTTTATCTACATTCGTTGATCAACATTAGGGTACATAGATCCATCAATTTTCTTTTTCTTTCCCTCTTAGGTTTCTTGTATATTTTATACTTAACCATTTTTTCCCTTTAAAATGAGGGTTACGGGTTAGGATACTATCATGTCCGCAACTCCACAAACCTGCAGACCTGCAAGTCTATACTTAGTCACTTTTATCACCCCATGATATCGACACTTAGCCATTTTTCTATGTTGTGGGAGTCCTGTCGCGAGAGACCAATCTACTCCTCATCCCGCAAATACCTATGTCCCAAAACCCACAAACCCGCAACACTCAAAATGATCCATTCTATTTCTGCATCATGCATAATACACCACTTACCTTTTTCATACTTAGCTGATTTATTGATTGCAGATGTGGGACACCCCTTCATTCCATTTTCCTTTTTCCCTAGACCCTCATCTTGTAGTCCTGCAATTTCGTGTCCTCCAAAATGACTATCTCAGTTCTGCAACATGCAAAATCAAATTTTCTTATACTTATATTATTTCATCATTACGAATGTGAGAATCCCTCTTACTTCTCTGTTCGACTCTCCATACCCGCAGTACCACCTCTTGCAATCCCACATTCATCATATTTCACTTTCCATTCCTCACTTCAAACCTCCATACTTAACCATTTTTCATGTTTCTCGACATCACATCACCATTCCCGATGACATTTACTTCCCCACCACCACGTCAACTTCCACTTGTGTGAACCTAATACCAGTGGTGTGGATATTGTAAAAGATTTACAATAAATTCAAAATCAGATCGTGCAAACTAGCAACTTTGAAATAAGAGCTATAACAATTAATAATCAAGGAAATACATGGTAAATTAAATAAAGAATTAAACACCATTCTGTAAAAAGATTATATTTATAGGAGCGCCACCTATTTTTAAAAAATGAAACATGTGTAAAGACATGTCAAATAAAAGGAAATAATTGTATTGTTGAGACACTTTCAATACTCTTGGACATGAAGACCACCAATTCTAGTGGTCTTAGGCATATAAGTAGTATTTTTCTCTTCCCCCTACAAAGAAGGAATCAAACAAAGTCTGGAGTTCAGGCATTGAGTTATTCGGGTGTGTACCTAATGTAGTAGACTTCAAAGAGCCGGTACTCTGGTGTGCCAATAAGTTTGACATAGAATGAAAAATCATTCAAATATAAGGAAATTTGTCGATTTATTTTCCCCCTTCAATATTCAAGAGAATGTTGCAACTTCTAGACCCCACTATGTTATTTAAGAATGATGAAATAAATGATTTTCTAAAAGAATACGGAGGAGGAGTAAATATTCTTGAAAGTTACCTCACCAACCCAAGAATTGACATCAATTCTGCTCAGGTCAGGGTAAGTTATCTAAAGTATCCATATAAATATATTTCTTGGATTTTTCGCCAGAATAATATCAAACGAGAATTTGTTTCAGTTGGGGGGCCTGAGAAAAACTAGAAAATTATACATCACTTCGTATTTGGTATTTGTTATTGTTTACTGTCACATATTTGAGGACTTTCCTAGAGAAAGAAATGTTTGTTTTAAGAAGGAACCAAATTCTATATGGTATCTAGTTCTATGGAGGCATAAAGCCCCATATAATTTTTACGCAGTCCAAAATGGTTTTATGTCTTCTTTCAAGAAAATGATTCATGGTCCTACTATGTCAAGGCTATCACTGGAAGTTGCATCCTTTCTTGCTGAGAAAGGAGTTTTTGAACTTTGGAGGAATTTAGTTTTCTAAGATTGTTTGGGTTCTAGGGGAAACCCTTGTTACCATTCTATTTGTCTGATCAACTTTTCGTCATTAAAGTGTGTAGACAATATAAGTATTGGGCAAAAATTTTCCATGAAAATAGAAAGAAACAATTTATTCCATTTCCATGGAGGGTTGGAGAGATAGTTGTCAAATACATCTCTCATTTAGATGAATTTGTTGTTCAATTGGATCAACTCAGTATGAAGGAATCCCAATCCATCAAGTGTTTTGATCCCAAAGATTCATTTTCTGCACATATGTCTTTAGTCGGGTATTCTTCATATTTCAGTAAGTTAGATAAATTTGAAGACGAGAGGCGAGATAACCAAAATCTCCAAGAGGCATATTTTGAAGAAACCCTAAATGATATTGACGAATTGGAAAGCACTAAAAAGTGCTATAGGAAGAGGGGTAGGGAGACGACCAATAAGAATCCCAATTCACCAAATGTATCCCAAAGAAGTACTTCAACAAATACTAAACCTTGAAGTAGTGGTCTAGAACAAAGAAGTACATTTGTCAGAAACTCAGACGGCCGTGGAGACAAGGACCCTACTAAGAAAACAATGGAAAAACATCATGTTGTTCAAACTTCAATAAAAATAAAAAGAGAAACTCAAAAGGGGGGACAATACATACCTGAAATTGAAGAAAGTCCCAAAGCCACAGAAGTAGACGATGTAATAGAAAAACCCAGCTGGTCAAAGAAGAGATTGATGGAAACTTGGGTGATTGTTGAGGAATTGGTTTCCCAAGATCAAGACATATTTAAAGAGGAGTATGCTACATTACACCATGCGACCTACCACAAAATTTCTAAAAAATTGTTCATAGAAAAAATAAACATGAAAAATAAAAAAAGTTGCAGAGAAATGGAAGTTAGAATCGATTTTCATGGGGTTCCACCCTTGAAAACCAAAGAAGTATTGAAGGAGTCCATTTTTTATATTGAAAATAAATTATATTTTTAAAAGAGAGAATAAAGGAATTAGAGAAAGCTCTTATTCAAAAACCTTTATTTGTCAAGACTATCACTGCAATACAACCAATACTCAGTCTTGAAGATGTCCTAGAGACTGTGGTGCCAGGAGAGGGTGGGGTAATATTCTCCCCAGGGGGACATATTCAAACAACCTTCTCTTGGAGTTTGGGCATAACATACAATAACTAGGAAAAATCTTACGCTCTTTATAAAGGTCTCAATATAGTAAAGAGACAAGGCATTGAAGAGTTTATTATCATTGGGTATTTTGGGGTCATTCTTAACCAATTCAAAAAGCGATCCCTCTCGGATGATGTGAATATCAGAAGAATCATTATTAGAACATTTTTGGACATAGGGTCATTTCAAACTATGAAATGTTTTCATGTTATTAGAAACAATAATATCGAGACTGACTCCTTTGCTAATTTGGCTACTTGGGACTCATTGGGAACTTTACGAATTGATGGCCAGTTTGTCCAATATTTTATCCCCTAATGCGAGTCGGAATGGATAGACCCACAAAAGCATTGTCCCATAGGATGGACCCACCATTTAAGGAAATTGAGAAGATTAACCATTGAACCGCAAGACACATTGGTCTAAGGTTAGAAATGTCAGTTGATATCAAATATTGGAGCACGTTTTGGCTGGTGAGGAGGACAGGTGGCTGCACCATCCTTCTAATGCATGCATCTCCAGACCCTGGAATACCCTCGCACAAGAGCACTTCAATGGCTACTCTCCCACGACCAGTATCATAGGTTTCTTATGCGACTGAGTTAATGGATGTGGTATGTATTTGTACTCCTCGTTCGTCACCGTTCCCTCAGAGTTCCCATCCACTGCTTGTAATAATGGAATTGTTTGGCCAGAGTCTTGTCACATGCTTAGAGATATATTTGGTGGTTGTGGGGGTAAGTTTCAGTTCATTCATCATTCAGGGTGACAACCCATCATCCGTCATCATGCCATTACATAAGATCTTATCATCAAGAAGTGTATTATGAATCGGGGTGGAGGAGAACTGGATGTCACCTTAACTCCAGTGTTCCAAGTTTCATTTCCCATTGATCGTTTAAGGACATAGCCTTTCTCAAAAGTAGTTCAGGTAGGTGTTCGAGTAGGAAGCATGGATAAGAGGTCAGGTGTATCACGATGGTGTCGAGAGATACAGGACGAGGAATATGAGGCTCTATTTAATCTAGTTAATTCACTTCAAATTAACATGCATAATGCCTTAGTTCAGTGGTAAATTGCAATGGACTTGCTAATTTCGCAGAGGTAGGGAATTCAACAGCTATGAGATGAAGTGGATGCCATTCATATAGAGGTAGAATATCTTTTCTCTAGACCTGTCTCTCAAGCCCAACCATCTTCTAGTCAGAAAAATTCAGATGAGGCTTCATCTCCAACTCCTCCCAGGCAGATTCCAGATCTCAATTCACCACCGGAATCCATAAAAGAAGCTCAAGATGGAACTCCATTAGACAAAGATTAAACAATATGCTATGTTTTTGTATTTTTATACTTTGTATATTATATAGATGGTACATTAGGATCTATAGTAGTTGTAATCCAATTTCAAGGCTAATAGTTTGGACAATTTCAAATAGGGAAAAATTCCATCCTGATTTTGAAATTTACAGGCTTATTTTGAATCATGTAATGACTTTCTCTATGGCTAGAACACAAATTTTTTGAATATAATTTTTACCAGTTTTGTTAAAAAAAAAATATTTCCTAGAGACCAGTTCCATATTAAAGGGTTCATATAGCTTATTAATGACTGCAAGGAAATACATTGGATATGGTATCAAGAAAAGAATATACTTAATCCTTGAAATTGAGGAATTAGCACATAAATCAACTAGATTCTCAACAAGGGTTTTGCACTTTATGGAATATCTCTAGAAGGATTTAGAAAATGATGAAGGATTCTATAAAGAAGTAGTGGGCACATTCACAACAAAGTTTTCAAGATTGAACGAGGCACACTAAAGAGAAAAAAACATTCCCTCCAAGGTTCTCATAAAACAGGTTAATACTTGTTGTATATAGAGAATCAAATGCCTAAGAGAGTTTTTGACTGAGTGCGATACTATTAACATTAGAAGGGGTGACATATTTTTTAAACTTGTTTATTTGACCAAAGAGTTAGATGGCCCAAATTTACTAATTGATAAAATACCTTTGTCAAGGAGAAACTATTAGAACAATTGGAAGAATTAAAAGTTGCAGGGGCCAATGAATTTAGCGATTCAATTGAATTCTCCGTAGAAGAAATATAAAGATGGCTTGTCTGGCATTCAAATAAGAATGATGATGTTGAGGAAACTCTCCATCAATTAAGCATTGATTTGAGAGAATCAAAGAATGATTTATTTGAAACTAAGGCCAATCATGAAATAACGGTTGATCCAATGAGGAAGTATATAGAACAATGGTTAACAAAGGCGTCAGTTAAGATAACCGAGACATATCAACAAGAAGTAGTTACATCAGTTATACCACCTCCAAAATAACAATAGCAACAACCTACAAAATATGCCACTACAAGCAAATGAAGGTTTGGAATTTCCATCACAGTAAGTCAAGTAATCACCTTATTTTTGTTTTTCACCACCTTTTTCTTCCTCATTCAATTTCCATTCTGCCTTTTTTGTTCCCACAATCCTTGAAACCAAAGGTTGAACCTTGACTATTTTCTTCTGTCTTCTAGGTCTCTCTTCATGTTATAGTCTGCGGGAGCCCAATCCCAGTCCTCTTTGAAGGACACACACATTTTACTTTTACTAAAGTCTCAGAGATTATTGTTTATTTTTATAAAGACACCTATTATTTTTGAGGTTCCTAGAGAATTATTTGAGATATAACATTATTGATATCTTAGAATTTAAGTTTTAAGCATGAGATTTCGAATTCATGTCTATAAAAATCTTTTTTGCATATAATGAAATGATAATTTAAAGTTATCTGCCTTATGCGGTCCATAGTTTCCTTTCTTGTGTTGAATATTGTGTCTTACTTTGATGAATACTGTGATGGAAATGCCGTCCTATGATACTATAGACTCTTTTGGTGTAACATCCCGCTCTTGCACATACATGATTTGACATATTATTTGAGGACACTTGCATGCAAGTGATCTCGTTTTAGTATATGGTTGTTTGGTTGCTTATGGATTCTTATGATGATGTTGGTGATTATGATGTTATGTTATTTGATATCTATGTATTGACAGATGCTATTGAAAAGTTTCCCCTAAGTGTGCATGACACTTGACAGGTTGAGGATGTCGATGGCATCAATGGACCTCCTTAGACTCCCGATCAAGCCAGGGAGTGGATTGTATTGGTTTGGGTATTTTTATTCATGCATATGTGACATATGATCGAGTATACTATGATGTTGTTATGGATAATTGGCAATGTTTCGTTGATGGATGTAGGCTGACGATTGCTTACTAATAAGAATCACATATGGAGTAAAGGGGCCATGCACAACAACCAAATATTGAGGGAGAGGTGTGGCAGCAGCCCTGCCACAACCTAATAGCACTCCCGTCGTGGCTCAAATTGTAGGTTAATGATTACCTATTTCGAGAGATCCACGATGCCGTGGGGGCATACTGAGAAAGTCGCTCACGAATATTCTAAGGGGCACACAATAAGGTAGGGTCCTTACTCCTTAGAGGCCCTTAGTTTCTCACAATGTCACCTAAATGGGGTATTTACTCCAAGGGTTGGACAACTACCAAAACCAGTCAAAGGCGAGTGGCACCCTTGGAGCATGTAGTGCATCTTGAAGGGCACGTTGTGTAACTAAAATTTGAATCAAAGGCGAGTGGCACCCATGGAGCACAAAGTGCGTCTTGAAGGGCATGCCACGGTATAAAATACAACTTGAGTCAATGAACCTAGGTGCCTAGAAAACAATAATTTGTTTTGACATTGTCGGACTTAAATAATTATTAAATGAGTAATTTTGATTAATTATAAAATCTCCTTAAAAATTCTAAGCCTAGTTTAAAAGTTTGAGCCTAAGTCTAAAGTGGGTAAGAAGACTAAAACTAAATTATAAATTAAATAAATGGGGGATGAAGAAAAATCAACTTAGGAATTGAAAGAGTAAAAAATTATTTCTAAATATTTAATTATATAAATATGTGCAAAAGAATACGAAATTGGAAATTAAGATAAGAAAGGAAATAAATGTAAAAAGAATGTGGAAGCATAGAAAGGTATCTAGTCTAGTCTAACTAAAGAAATTTCCTAAATTAAACAGAACTAAGTTTTAGAAATGCGTCAGTCATTAAAAGGGAAATAAAGGGAATAAAGGGACAACTAGGAGTAATTTTAGGAGCGATTTTAGGATGGGTGAGGGAAATTGACATAATTAAATTAAATGGTGGATTTATTGGTGCAACTAAAGGAATGGGTGACAAGTGTATGGGGGGGAGTAATTCCTAATTAATTAAAAAAAATGAATTAAATGTGCAAATGGAAAGTGATCACTAAGAAAAATTCTATAAAAGAAATGGATGAGAGGAGGAATGGATTTTGACTGGTATGAGTAAGGTTATGCTGCAAATATTCTAACTAATTTTACTTGTGATATTTGAGATACCCAGCTTGAGAAAGAGAGTGGTAGCTCTACCTTACGAGGCGAGCTACGAGCTAGACTATTTTGGTTGTGGTTGTGCGTGGCCCCTTTGCAGCTCAAGGGTCTGAGGGGGAAGAAGAGTACCCCAAGTGATGGATGGGAGGTACCGATGAAGTCTTCATGGTTAGCAAGCAGGGAGATGAACGGAGTGCAAGCGCGGGAGATCATCTTCGACTCTTTCCTTCGGTCACAGTATTTCATTTGAGTTGTAATGTACTAAGTTTTTATTGTATTTTCATTTGAAGATGCAATGAATTAAGTGTTTATTGTATATATATTTTGGGGGTATTCTCAGTGTTTTATTTCATATAATATTTGTGTTTCTATTGCACATTTGCCTAGAGATTTTGTTTTCCCTTTCCCAATGTTCTTGTTGATTTTTTTTCGGTGATTGGGTCTCTTTAAACCTTTGCAATTCCTTGTTATCCAACGATTGTGTCTAATTCTCATCGATTATTTTTAACCTTTGTTACACAACGATTGGTCTCCAATTTTCTTAGTGTTTGAATGTAATCCCTTCTGCGATTTGCCCACATTACTCAGCGTGTTTATTGTCTCTTTTCTCTACGGTTTTCCATGACCCTCAACGTGTTTCCCTGGTAATCTTCTCTGCGATTGCCTTTAATACTTAGTGTTTTTTTGTTTTAATCTTTACTGTGAAATAACTTGGAACGCGCCCTATATTTTACCTCCCACTCTCAAAAAATTTACCTCTGTTTACACTGGGAATATAACTTGGAATTCACCCAACGTTTTATCTCTTATACTCAACAATTTTACTTCCTTATCTCTGCATTTTGGGTGAAAAACGTGCTCATCCTGTAGGGGAAACTAGCAGGCATTTTTACCTCCTTATCTCTGCATTTTGGGTGTAAAAATGTGCTCAGCATGTGGGGGAAACTAGCAGGCGTTTTTACCTCCTTATCTCTGCATTTTGGGTGTAAAAACGTGCTCAGTCTGTGGGGGAAACTAGTAGGAGTTTTTACCTTCTTTATCTCTGCATTTTGGGTGTAAAAACGTGCTCATCCTGTGGGGAAAACTAACAAGCGTTTTATCCTTCTTTATCTCTGCGTTTTGTATGTAAAAACGTGTTCATCCTTTGGGGGAAACTAGCAGGCATTTTTACCTTCTTTATATCTGCGTTTTGGGTGTAAAAACGTGCTCAACCTGTGGGGGAAACTCGCAGGTGTTTTTACCTTCTTTATCTCTGCGTTTTTAGGTGTAAAACATGCTCATCCTGTGGGGGTAACTAGCAGGCATTTTTACCTTCATGATCTCTTCATTTTTAATGTGTAAAACGTGCTAGCTTGTGGGGGAAACCAACATGATTTTTTACCCTCATTATCTCTGCATTTTTGCTCACTATTTTTCCCAGAACTTTCCTCATTATCTCTGCATTGTTGGGGAATTTTCCAACTCTGTGTTTTCCTTCATGTCTCTGAGTTATTAATGTCCCTGCCTTTTCCTTATTCCTACAATTTTTTGGCATTAGAAGATGCCGTGCACATTGGAGTGTCCTTTAGTTTCACTTGATTTTAGTTAGTAATATTCAAAGGCAATTATCTTCTTTCAATGTGATTACATAGTTTTATATGTATCATTTTCCTTATGATGTCTAGAAGTATTCAAATTTAATATTCGTTATTAAGTGTCATTGTATATCTCAATGCTAATTTTAATGAGCACTATAGATATCTATGACCTGTCAATAAAAGGCTCTATTGAATGCTTAATTTATTAAGGGGTCAGTCTATAAATGAATGAAGGAATTCTACTCGTGTATGCATTATAGGTGATGTATCGAATTTACTTTAGTATGAATTAAATTGTTGAAGGACTACTATAGATTAATAACGCCTAAGTTGGGGACTTTACAATGTAAATTGTAAGCCTCAATGAAAAATATAATTACTTTTGCGCATGAATTTGGAATTGATACTTATTTTGTGCCATGTATTAAAAGAGATGTATTGAATGTTTGGATGTGATTATATTACATGAGAACCTTGATTAATGTTGATGTGTGATCAATTTAACAATTAGATTGCTTGCATGCCTTGAATAATGTAGAGGGGTGATTACTTAAGTAAATAAATCATTCGTGCGCCACGATATAAATGTCGATGAATTCTATGTCATGAATAACACTGATGTGTAACGAGATGTGTAAATAATTTAATCTTGCATCCATTAAATTGACGTATGATTGATTGAGTAGATAGATCTTGTCGCGCCATGAAATAAATTGATAATTTACTCTTTCACAATGAATATTTCATGATTGATGAATGATTAAGTTAGTGGATTACTCGCGCACTTGAATTAAGGTTGGTATATAATTGATCACAAATTGGGTTTATTATGCCATGGTATCATGTTGATGCATAATGATTTAGTAATTGGATTTATTGCGCCTTAACTTATGTTGATTTATGACTGATTTAGTAGCTAGTTTTCTCTTGCGCCATTAATTAAGTTGACATGTGATTGTTCTAGAGTTTGTGTACTCTCGTGCACAATGAATATTTAATGTTGATGAATGATTGTTAGAAATTGATATCACATGCGCCATCAATTAGTGTTGATGTATTATTGATAAAGATGATGATTACCCTTGTGCCATGATTAATTGATGATTAGGATTGATTGATTGATCTAGTTGATGTTGGACTTGATTATTAGTGGGATATAGACACCTCCTTGTTCCTCATAACAGTCACCAGCCCTAAGACCTTAAATGGTCAAAATCAATTGAATCCTGGGCTTGAGCACTGCTTATATGTTTTGGAGGTCCTAACCTTGCAGGGTAGGATTGGGCGGATAGTCATTTTATATTCATTATCTGATTGATCATTGTTTGTAAATTGTTTTGAGATGATTCTG
Organism: Picea mariana; assembly: GCA_032191745.1. NCBI lineage: Eukaryota > Viridiplantae > Streptophyta > Pinopsida > Pinales > Pinaceae > Picea > Picea mariana. Next base: position 84,339 of record JASDQU010736996.1, on the reverse strand, counting down.
ATGTGCTAAGCGACAACACTGTTTATTTTTTTGTGTCACTATTCTTTTGTTGACGCGTTGAATGCATCGTTATTGATTTCAATCATGAGTAGTTGGTAATGCTTTTACTTATGAGGTCATTTATTTTGCATTGCTATAATTTATATTGTTGACGTTAATTTCCTAATGTAAAAAAAAAGATAATTTTTTTTACCTGTTATGCTTCACTTTCTTAGATGAAACAAAGGGGTCGTTACATATGGTATCAGAGTGAGGTTCAACCCTATGACTTGGGATCATTACACCTTCCACTATATAAACACTTGATTAATAGTTTATCACTAATTGAATTGAATTGTGTCCCTATGGTAATCATGGTTAGAGGACGCCGTGGAGGCAGATGACGTGGTGTTAGGGGAGGAGGCACGATGCCTTCAGTGGCATCCATGCCAGAGGGGTCTAACCCCCAAGGAGAAGAAGAGGTCATTGGACATGAGCATATTGTTGTGGGGGATGTGCTCGGGTTGATGAGGTCCTTTCAGAGGATGTCTAAGGCCTTGATTAACCATCTAGATAGAGATGAGGTCAGGGCGCCTTTAACTCCTGAGGGTCCACAACATGCCCCAACCAGTACTGGTAGCATTCACAGAGAACTCGAGAAGGTAAAGTTTTCTGAGTTCTTGGGTGCGACGGACGACACAATCGTCGAGGCATGGTTGGAGAACATGGCGATGTGCTTCGCACTTCGCAACTATACCTTCAACATGAAAGTCCGCATGGTGGTATTTCAGCTGAAGGGGAGCACTCTTCTATGGTGGAAGATGCTCCTGCCACAACTAAACATGGGCATCGATGACGTGTC
>JASDQU010736996.1:63666-83280 GCA_032191745.1 Picea mariana | reverse complement strand
TATTTACTTAAGTCAATAAGTTGTTCTCTAACTGATAATGTAGAGTTAAGCCTCAGTTCCAGATGGACGAGAGCCTCTACAACTTTGATAAATATGCAATATTTGTATGTTTGGAGGGCTCGATTTTTGGGAAAAGAATATCAATACATCAAAATGGTTGAACTTGTTCTATGCATGGATTAAATCTCTCTACCCTGTGAATATACTCTTGATGACAATGTGTTTAAGTCCAAATCTACATGTGTTTTTATCTGATCTTGAATGTAGTTTTTTATTTGTGCAAAGTACATTTCATTTCCTTCAGCTACTGTATAACTTGTCTTTACTAATATGCAACATATAAAACAACTAATGCTTTGGTGAAGTTTTGTTTCTATTGCAACTTGTGGGAGTAATTGTGTTTTTGATACATGTTTAATGCCTTGAAATCATATTTTAAGTATTCAACTTCTTACAAGAGATTATTCATTGAGTGGTTTGTTGTTTCCTACGTTCTTTCCTCTATTACCTCACTTGTCTGTCATTTGTGTGCCACCATCCAAGGAGGAACCTCATCCATATCCTTTTTCCAACCCAACCATGTTCTTGTCTTGGTAAACCAACCCTCGAATTGACCAACAAAATGAAATAACCAAAAAACCAACTATTCCAAAACTTGAGGTGGCCTAGCTCTACCTTTTAGCGGCTAGGTGTAGACTTTAGGACCAACATATTCTGGCATCATTGCAGAGGATTAAGTAACGAAATAGATTTCCCTGGAAGAAAAAAAATGATCATATCTGATCTTTGATGGTGAACAAAGATCAAACACATTCAAACTGCAATATTTCGCCTGGCGACTTCACAGAGTAAACTTCACAAAAGAAATACTGGCTCCCAGAAAGGGAATTAAGAGATCCAAGTCTAAGCACATCAAAGACACTAAGTCTCATCCTAACCCTGAGAAGGACACAATAGTCTCTGAGATATAAATACAACTAAGAAAATCCACCTTAGCTTAGAGATATACCTCATCCCTAAACGATAAAGCTGCACCTAAAGATTATCACAAGTGGCTTGAATTTTCTATCCCTGAGAACCACATTTCCAAGGACTCTCAGATTCTTTTAACCCCTACCTCCACTTCATCATCTAGTCTAGCATCCACACATGTATCTCCAATCAAACCTTAGATTCCTATTTCCCAAACAATGGTTGTTAATAGGATGGATGCCATAATTGCTACCAGATATGCACCCCTAGTTTTTCCTATAGGATTACATTCACTCCCAGCCACAGATTACATGAAATATTTTCCAAGATATAATGGGTAAGGGGATGTCACAATTGAGGAACATCTGGTAGCCTTCTACAAATTTGCAGACAACTTCAACATTGACTATGGAGATGTGTGAATGAGGTTGTTTGTACAAAGCCTTGATGGGGAAGTTAGGAAATGGTTTCAGGATCTCCCTCCAACCTCCATTACAGATATTGATGCACTAGATGAAGCCTTCATAAATAAATGGGGAGATAGAAGAGATTATATGTATCACATCACTGAGTTTGGAGCCCTTAAGAGAAATAATGGTGAGTCTATTTCAGACTTCACCAAGAGATTCAATAAGATGTATGGCAGAATCCCAGATGAGATCAAACCAACTGAATCCTCTACCAATATCACTTATGCCAATGCATTTGATGCATAGTTCTCCCTTATGTTGAGGGAGAGAAGATCCACCACCTTGTTTTCCATGCAAGAAGCAACCATTGAGGTTGATTCCAACATCCTAGCATCAAACATGTTAAAGACTAGATCTGATAAAGACAAGAAGAAACAACAAGAAGATTCCCCTGCCTCCTCTAACCTATCCACATTTGATCCTAAACTTGATGAAATGACCAAGAATTTGAAGGATTTGACATATGAAATAGCTAAGCTGAAATGGGAATCTAAACAACCAAATAGAGCTTTTCAAGGGGATGGGAACAAAAATCCAAACTAGTTTAGGAGGCCAAATAATGTCCCTCAAATAATGTAGAGAGAGGGGAGGAATGTTGATGATCAAAGAGTAGTACCTCCTTTCCAAAACAATCATATTGAGGAAATGGATATATATAGTGATGATGTGGATGATGCTACTTTACTTTTCAATGAAACATATTTTTACACCAGTCACTTAACGCAACAAGATTACGAGGTAGCACAATTGTAAAATCAGTTTGATATTGAGATAGGGGAAGAGGGATTTATTCAAGGCCAACCCCAAAAGAAATGTGACTTGAGGCCTAGAACATGCACTCCCAAAGCCACCACCTCCGATTAGAATAGAAAAACAAAGGTTCCTCCCAAGCCAAATCCAAGCAAGGGTGCATTGGCTAAAGCTCACTAGTCTCCTCCATTTAAACCTGATGCCCCTAAAGTAAAAGAAGTTGATATGCCACAAGCATCTTTCAGCCTAGAGCATGAGTTGAGAAATATCAAGAAACCTATAACTCTCTTAGAATTGTTGAAAAATGATCCTTTCAAAAAATCCATTATGAAGGTTTTGCAACAACATACTTATGTTGCAACTTATGATGTAATTAGTATGCAATATGAAAACCCAGCCATTACGGTGGGCTCACATATCGAGGATGGCTCTAATGCCTCTCCAACATTCTACATATCTCTAAATGTCCATGAAAATATTCTACATAACTGTCTCATGGACTTAGGCGCCTCACACAATGTCATGCCTAAAGTTGTTATAGAGGAACTAGGTCTGGATATCACCAAGCCCTACCAAGACCTTTACTCCTTTGACTCCAAAAAATTCAAATGTTTGGGATTAATAAAATATCTGGTGGTTTCTTTGGCACAACTACCCATGAAAATTGTAGTGATGGACATCGTTGTGGCTGACATTCCCCCAAATCTTGGTATGCTTTTGTCCAGGACATGGGCCAAGAAGGTTGGGGGATCGTTACAAATGGACCTCACATATGCCACCATTCTTGTTTTCGAGGGAGAATAAAGGAGGCTATACATGAAGGTCAGGTTGGAATATATCGTTAGTGACCATCAGAATCCAAGAAATCATCTTGTTTATGTTGTTGAGGATGATATCGGGTCATCTATTTTTCATTTAAATAATGAGGAACTATAAATTACAGTCAACAAATGCAAAAATCAATCACTGACAAATAAACATAACAAAGTGTGGAGGATGCATTTCGATGGCTCTTCATCAAAGGAAGGTTCTGGGGTTGGTATAGTCATCGTTTCCCTTGCACAGGAGGTTATAACGCTCTCTTATAAGATGGAATTTGAGACTACTAACAATATAGCTGAGTATGAAGCTCTGGTGCTTGGATTGAGGGCTACCAAAGACATGGCCATTGACAACTTGACAATTTTTGGTGATTCTGAGTTAATCATCAATCAAGTAAAAAACATCTATCAAGCTAAGTAACAAAGGCTCAAGCAATACAAAAATGAGGTATGGGACTTGGTTGACAATTTCTTTCTAGCATTCAATATTTCATTCATTCCTAGAGAGGGAAATCAGAAGGAAGATTCTTTGGCAATGTCTGCCAGTACCTTGAGACCTCCCATTGGTCCAAATATTAAGTATCAGGTGGAAGTTAGACATAGGAAAACCATACCAGACAACATAAAGCACTGGAAGTTCTTTAGCGATGACTTGGAGCTACATAGATTTCTGCAAAGCATTGAGGAATTCTCCAGTATCTCAATAGATCAAGAGGGTGCAGATGATGAATCAAAAAATCAGCAAACATCTCAGTTGTTGAACAAAGTGGTTGGCCACAACATTGTGGAGCTTAAAAAAAACCACATCCCCAAGGGTATAGTGCCCATGGAAAGGTTATTTTACATTTATGATGTCTCCACAGAAGATGCCATAAAAAATCAAGAAGAGGAAGTGATGGACTGCAATATTGGCACTGCTGAAAATCCCAAAATAGTCAAACTGTCCAAGGTGCTACCTCTAGAACAAAAAGACAGGTATGTCAGCCTCATGAAATTTTTTTTTGATATTTTTGCATGGTCATATGAAGATTTGAAGACATTTGACACTGACATCATCCAACACAAGATCCCTCTGAAGGCTGGTTCTAAGCCATTTAGACAGAAGATCCGGAAATTTAATCCAATGTTGATGTCCGTAATTAATGGATGCTTGATGCCAAAATTATTGTGCCCTTAAGGTACTTAGATTGGGTGGCCAACTTGGTACCTGTGAGGAAAAAGACCAGGGAAATACGATTGTGTGTGGATTTCTGAAATCTCAACAAGTGTTCCCTAAAAGACAACTACCCCCTGCCCAAGATGGACCATATTTTGCAAAGAGTAGCAGGTGCCCATAGGATTTATTTGTTGGATGGGTACTCTGGTTATAACCAGATAGAAGTATGTGAAGAAGACAAAGAAAAAACAAATTCACCACACCATGGGGGACATTTATGTACAACAAAATTCCCTTTGGGAGGATGAACATAGGGGCCACCTTTTAGAGGGATATGGATGTAGCCTTCATGGGGGGAGAAAGACAAATTTATGGTTATATATTTGGATGAAATCACCATTTTCTCCAAATCAGATGATGAGCATTTACATCACCTTGAGTAGATTTTTAAAAAATGCAGAAGGTATGGGATTTGTTTGAATCCCAGGAAGTCCCACTTTGCTATTCCAGAAGGTAAACTCCTAGGTCACATCATATCAGTGGGAGGTACAAAAATAAACCCTAAGAGAGTGGAGGCCATTCAAGAAATTGAAATCCCCAAAAATAAGAAGTTTATTCAGTCTTGTATAGGAAGAATAATTTTTTTAAGGCGCTTTGTGCCAAACTTTGTTGAAATCATAAGGCCTATCACCAACACGCTGAAGAAATATGTTGTTATCAAGTGGTCAAAGGAGGAAAAATCAACATTCCAAAGGATCAAACAAGCTTTGGCTGAAGCCTTTGTATTGGTCAGCCTTGACTATGCCAAATAATTCTTTATCTTCTCTTTCGCTTCCAAGGAAACCATTGCTACTGTGCTATTGCAAAAGAATGAAGAAGTCATGAACAACCCATAGCCTTTTTCAGCAAAGCCCTCCTAGATGCTGAGATGAAGTATGACATATTAGAAAAAATACGCACATGCATTGGTCAAATATTTAAAGGCCTTCAGAGTGTATGGGTTACAGTCTAGCATAACAACCTATGTTCCTAGCAACAATGTCAAGGAGATTCTGGTCCAGCTAGATAGTGAAGGGAAGAGAAGGAAATTGATTTTCAAATTGTTGGAATATGACTTGTACATAAATCCCACCAATTTTATTAAGGGGAGGGAATTTCCAAGTTGTTATCAGAATCAAACTGTAAGGTGATGGAATTGCATCAGACCTTCACCCAATCAGATGCACCCATGACATAGTCTGGACAAGGCAACATGCAAGTATCTGAAAATTACTCCTCTTCACCTTGGTACATAAATGTTATTTACTTTTTGCAACACCTAGAATTTCCACCATATTTGAAAAATATGAGGGCCAAGTCTCTCAAATTAAAATCTATCAAATTTTTCATTTTAAATCAGAACCTGTATTGGCGGGATCCTACTGGCATCCTATTAAAATGTCTCGATGAAAATGAAGCTAAACAAATCATAACAGATATGCACAGGGGATTTTGTGGGGGAAACCAACATTGGAAATCTACAACCCTCAAGATCCTAAGGGTAGGGTAATACTGGACCACCCTTTTTCTCTGATGTATTCACCACAGTAAGGGCATGCAATGAATGTCAAAATTTTGCAGGAAAACAAAAATTACTCTCACTACCCTTGAAACCTATCACTACTAGTGGCCCCTTTCAGCAATGGGGATTAGATTTCATAGGTGAGATAAATCCACCCTCCAGTGGGTAGAACAAGTGTATTCTCACTGCCACTGAATACTTTACCAAATGGATCGAGGTTGTGCCCACTAGGAATGATACTGACAAGGCGATTATGAAATTTTTGGAAACCAATATCTTTGCCAGATTCGGCTTCCCTAGAAAGATTATAACATAAAATGCCCATGAATTCAATTCCAAAGCCATTATTGACTTCTGTGATACCCATAACATTGCCTTAACACATTCCACACCCTACTACCCTCATGGGAATGGGTTGGCCGAGTCATCAAACAAGATTCTCATCAGGACCATCAAGAAATTTTTGACTGAAAAGAAGAAATCCCGAGACTCTAAAATTAAGTATGCCTTGTGGGATGATAGGATCAACACCAAGAGGTCCTTGGGAACCTCACCATTTCAGCTATTCTATGGGATATATCTTGTATTCCCTACTCAACTCGTCCAACCAGTTCTAAAATTCCTAGAGGAATAAATTGAGGAGCCAAATTACATATAGAGAAGAATATTTCAGATTATAAAGGTTCAACGAAAGAGAGAAGCACTAAATTAGATAAGTGAGGTGTACCAAAGCAAGATCAAATCAGATTTTGACAAGAAAACCAAGAAGGAGATCTTTCAAGAAGGTGACTTGGTCTTGAGGTGGGATGCCATAAGGGAAGAAATTCCTAAGCATGGTAAATTCAATAACCTCTAGTTCTGTCCTTTTAAGTTGGTTGAGGTTCTGGACAATAATACATTTGTTTTACACAATCTAGATGATACTAAGATTTTTGGAGGCCTAGTAAATGGGTGCTTCCTAAAAAACTATTTTTCTTGAAATAATGAGGGAAGGTCCCTCTTGTACCATAGCTTCTTTCCTTTTTCGTTTACATTTGATTAGTTAGTTTGTGTGTGAATAAAGACTACATAGCCCAACAAAGGCACTAGGGTTAGCTTCAATTTTAAATTATAGAGATGTATGGCTGAGGGACAATGACAGATATACATGGCTGACAGAGAGAAACAAAGGTAAGTCAAGAGAAGTGGGAGTGAGGTTTTGAGAGGTAAGGCACATGATCTACTATTCTTAACACCTCACAGGGAAGTACTATCCTCGGTTGGAGCCAATGTTGTAACCTAGGTCTGCACCCCTACCCTTTCCCTCCTTTATTCTATACATCCATCAAAGGTTTGATTTGTGTTTTGTGTTTGCTAAGTTTATTCTCCATGATTTAATGACTCAGTGTCAATGGCCCCTACCAGCCTTTACTTTCTTTACATCATTGTATTTATTCTTGAAAGGTGATTGCATGTTCTGGTTTGAGTTTGAAGCATATGTCATCATGTTTACCATCGATTGATCATGCAAGAGGTTGACCAAGTCCTTTATATGTACATGAAACATCCAAAAATAAAGACACAACAATCCAAAGCAGTGGATTTCGGGCTTAGGTTGTGAGTAAAAAACAGATTAAAATTTTTTGACGCCCGAGATATGATAGTCAATTAACATCAACGACTCTTGTGCATTCGAAGTTTCAAAATTGTGAAATGTTTTAACTACAAAGAAATATGAAGTTTCACTCCAGGAATTCGACATCTGGGCATCTAGGCTTGTTATTTTTTCAATCCTAAAAATCCCCGAACACCGAAGTGTCGAAGCCCCTTTCTCATAAACTCTTTTTCAGCTAATGTGTCATATGCCACATGTCAATTGATTTTAGATGACACATGGAACTCATTTCAGGTAATTTGGGTACATCATCTGTGCTATTTCAGGTGACACGTGTCACTCTCATTTTTATGACATGTCATCGATTATGACAACATGCTGCCACGTCACTCTGGGATATTTTAATCTAGAGAAAACATAGTTTCCCGAAGCCCGGAGCCTTGAAGTGTCGGAGCCCCTGAAGTCTCGAAATATTAAATGATTAAAGTATCTTAATCCCTGGTGAATTTTCTTAGCGATAAGCATTAGTTAATGACTTTGCGAGTTCGGTCATTCGAAAGATATTTTTAATCTTCATTCAAAATCTCTCGAACGTCGAATTGTCGAAGTGGCTTATCCTCATTAATTGCCCACATTAAAGTATTCTTTAAACGGGGCCAAACAAAGAAAATCCCATTTTACAGGTGAAGCTATAGATTTTCAAGTCTCAAATGAATTTCTAATCCAACTAGTATACAACATCATATTAATCATCATGCAACAACTCGGATTCAAAGGAACCTGAGGTAGTTCGCGGGTATGACATGAGGATGAGGAGAAGCAAAACACTAGAAAACCACAACTCACCCATCACAGAGAAAGACGAGAAGAAAAGGTTGGTTATGGTCGAGACAGAGAAGCCCGATGATAGTCAATAGGTACAAGAACTGAAGCTGCAAGTCCAGACCTTGCAACACCATAATCAGGAATTCGAGAAACTGCACTCTAGACTGCAGAAGAAATATCAAAGACTCCAGAAGAAGCACCAAAAGACTTGTTTCTTTTTAAAGGAGATAATTTGAAGGAGTGCTTGAAGAAGTTGCCAACACACCCAGTTATCTCCCAGTGACCTCCAAAAGCGCACATGGGCACCAATGCTCGATACAGAGTCCAGTTTACTCCAACATATGAATCAATCTAGTTTATTGCTAGTAGCAGTTTTTAGTTGTTTAATTGCAAGACTCTTTTAGATTAAGGCATAATAAGTGGTCATTTATGTGTGATATGAACCACTCCTTTTTTATTAATTCAAGCTCGAAGTATACATTACTATACTCCAGCAGTGTTTAGTTAAGTCAATAAGTTGTTCTCTAACTGATAGTGTAGAGTTAAGCCTTAGTTCCATATGGACAAGGGCCTCTACAACTTTGATAAATATGCAATCTTTGTATGTTTGGAGGGTTTGGTTTTTGGGAAAAGAATATCAATACATCAAATTGGTTGAACCTGTTCTATGCATGGATTAAAGCTCTCTACCTGGTGAATATACTCTTTATGACAGTGTGTTTATGTCCAAATATACATGTGTTTTTATCTTATCTTGAATGCATTTTTTTATTTGTGCAAAGTACATTTCATTTCCTTCAACTATTGTATAACTTGTCTTTACTGATATGCAACCTTTAAAACGACTAATGCTTTGGTGAAGGTTTATTTCTATTGCAACCTGTGGGAGTAATTATGTTTTTGATACATGTTTAATGCCTTGAAATAATATTTTAAGTATTAAACTTTTTACAACAGATTATTCATTGAGTGGTTTGTTGTTTCCCATGTTCTTTCCTCTATTACTTCACTTTTTTGTCATTTGTGTGCCAAAAGCCAAGGAGGACCCTCATCCATATCATTTTTCCAACCCAACCATGTTCTTGTCTTGGTAGACCAACCCTCCAACTGACCAACAAAATAAAATAACCAAAAAACCAACCATTCCAAAACTTGAGGTGGCCTAGCTCTGGATTTTATAAGTCAGGTGCATAATTTAGGACTAACATATTGTATGCATATTCTTTGAATTCTCCCCTTCCCTCATCATCATTGGGAAGATTACTAAGTCAAGAACCTGACCCTTTCTGAGATATGGGTGAGGTTTGTGGTTTTTCACCACTTTCCAGACTTCATCCCCCCCATAGAGGAATATAGGGCGATAACATCATGATTATCCCTCTCTCTGAGTGTCTTGGCGAGCGATGAAACATTGATCATCACTCTGTATGTAGTGTTACATGGGTGATAATCCTCTCTCTGAGTGGATTTTGAGCTTTCCTTGCCTCTTTTATGTCATATTTCTATCTCGAAACCTTATATTAGAGTCCTTCATGCATTATTGTGGCTTTGATTGATTAAAGTTTAGTAATTATCATATTTTTGTTTTGTCTTTTGAGTTTCCATCTCCTATCAAATTGTGAAGTGTACATGATTGTCCTAGGTTAGCTCAATCCTTTGGCCAAGTCCATGCCATCAATTGTTTGATCCTTATCAACTATAGGCATTCAAATTTATGTCTCCTTGATTCCAAGGCCTTGTAGGTGTTTTACTTGTTTGCTTTTTTATTCCTTTCCATTGATTTGGGTTTTGCATATGTTGCATTAAGCCTTGTTGTTGAGTTTCTCGCTCTTATCCTCTTGGGAAAACTTATGATCCCTTGAGTGCACTCCTGAACTCTTTGGCCTTGCTGCAACTTTTCATTGATCTTTGATCTTTGCTACTTGAATTTTGAGGTTTCAAAAAGTGGTTTTTCTTTACTTTACATTTTTGGGTTCTTGTTTGAACATGTGTTGGAGGCATTCTTGCATTTGAATTCTTTGAGTTCTTGTCAACTTTTTGAGTGCATGTTTTGTTTGCGTCTTTTTGCTTCATGATCCTTTGCATCGTCATTGAATTCTTTCATTTTTTTTGAAAGTAAGGAATCAAAAAATATTTTCATTTGAAGTTATTTCATTGCATTTAAAAAACAAACAAACAAAAAAAATTCATTCTAGAGGGGGCATGATAAAGCTCGCACTTTAGAGATAAGTAAATTGCATTGGAAATATGCATATGGGAAATAAAAAGACTCTCCTCTTTACCATATCTATCATTCTTTGAAAATGAAATATTTGCATTTCATTTTTTTGCACAGTTTAGAGTCAAGTCATAACACCATCTAGTCCACTTTCGCTTACCCTATTGAGTAACAAGTAACTATTAAAAGGAACAAGGCACATAATCTAAAATCAATTAGACTTTTTTTTCTTTGATAGAAAACAACAAGTCTAGGATTTTAGGGCCTTGATAGTAGGGTGGAGAGTTAACTCTTCAAGGCCACGAGAACAAGACTATATGATACTAGAGAGTATAAAGTTCAGTAGTAGCAATTAATGTTAGTTAGAAAATATCCTCTCACACATGAGTCAAACATGAGGTCAAGCGAAGCGACCGGTTGAGATTTCCCCTCTTCAATTCAACTAGTGGGACTATCACAAGTTTGGGGATTTGAAGAGTGGTAGATCCTCGGGGTGACACCATTTCTTCTTAGTTTTGTGTCACAGATTTGTGTCTTGCATTCCCACACTGATTTTCTAGTCTTGATTGTCGACTGTACCTCCTCGGATGTTTATTGTGAATTGGAAAACATAGTAACCTCTCCTAGGATTCCACATAAGTGACTGCAAGGGGCATTCCTTCTGCAAGGAATTTTCCTTGTTGTACTTGCAACAAATGTTGAATATCTTCTTTAGCGAACCGAGAGGGTATTTTCCTACGAGCTCTTACTTGCACCTTGGGGCATTGTTGTGTGAAGGTTATTGTAACTTTTTCTCGTTTCTTCATTGACAACCTCATCTCCCATATCCAAAAGATTACTTCCTTCCTCCCTGTAATAAGGGATTTTTTTGTGATCCATGTGGATATCAGTGTCCATCCACCCCTTCCAGCTGGCTCACATACAGTTTTCATCTTAGAATTTTTTTTCTATCTTTTCGGGTGTTAAACTTCTGGGTCCATTTTGAGGCCCTAAACAACGTATTTTGGGCCCACCACAATCACATTGTTGATGGAGTCAAAGTGTGATGGTAAAATGTGTAGTCCTTGGATAGAACTTTCCAATGGGATATAGTGCACCTAAAATGAAGATTGTATGCAAAAGTTATGACCCTGGGAAGTTGATGTACCAACTTACTCCATCAAGGCCCACATGACTTTTGGTGCTTTATCTCCTAGGGTTAGGTTTTTGGATGTATAGGGTTTTATGATTACATCTTGATGCTAAAAGGCCCAAAGGATTCATTGTAATGTGCTAAGGAGAATGGGCATAACCGCCACATCTCTTCTTAGAGATTAGCTACCACTATTTGATCTAGATTGTTTCATTATGAATTTTACAGTTTCAACAAATTTCTTTATTGAATAGAATTTAAGTTTCATTGTATCTCTTTTATTGTTCTTTGTATATATGTGTTAATGTTATAGATATGTGTTTGATTTTGTTCTACCCATAAATATGGATCAATGGTATCAAAGTGGTCTTCTCTTCATTTTTTTCTTTGTGCATGTCCCCAATGAGGTCAAGGTATAAGTAGTTGGGACTCGAACCAGTTGAGCCTTTGCAAGATCGGCCTCGCCAAACCCAAAAACCACCCATGGGGGAAGAAAAGAGAGATGATGGGGTAGGAGATCCCTTTAAACTGTTTATCAAGGAATCCCTCACGTGACAAATGAATGAGATGCCGGATAATTTTGTGCAAATCCTTCGATGACTACCAATAGGTGACGTATCTTCCTTGAGCAGAGGTGTCGTCCCCTTCAAGGTATAAATCAATTTTGATATTCCTATATTTGAAGGTCAAATAGATGTAGATGTTGTAGAAAAATGGTTAAACCTTCTAGAAGGGAATATTTTGTCCATATCTTTTCCGATAGAGAAAAGATTACATTTGCACTCCTTAAGGCTATCCCCCATGTCAAATATTGGTGGGATACTTTTTTTGAAAAAAATTAAATGAATGAATCTACATTATTTCTAGTCGCACCCACTTGGGGTTCTTTTAGGTATGTTATTAAGGAACAATACTACCCTATTAGAAGTTATGACGACTTATAGACAAGATGGATCAAACTACAATAGGAAAGGGACCAAACAGTTCTAGAGTTCACCAATGTCTTCCATACCTTGCGCACCAAGTTGGGTATCAAAGAATCTGAGCGACATATGGTGTTCAAGTACCATGACGGTCTACATAGATACATCCAGACATAAATGGAATTTCTAGACATATTGTCCTTGGGCGCAACCTATCGATATGTTGTCAAAATTGAGCAGAAGCTTAGAAAAATACGTAGTCGTTTGGGTCTATGAACCCCTCACATCAGAAGAAAGGAAAAGGCAGCCCCAACCCACATAACAAATGGAAAAGCGGGGATGGAAAACCTCAATACAACTAGTCTAAGCTAGAAAAAAAAGGGACAATGGGAAGACAAAGAAAGGCACTTGGAAGTGGTGCGAGTTCCATAAGATCCCCTGGAATAAAACTGTTGAATGCCACTCAAATAAATCATTGGTGGCTGAGGTGAAAGCCTTTGAATAAGATGTGGGATCCGAATCTAATTAGAACCAAAAAAGGGGAGATAGATCATTGACGCAGAACCCAGTGCCACCATTTCTACCACCAATGTCTAACCTAGTGAACCTGATGAACCAGAGGAAAGTGAGTGTCTCTTTCACTAACATATGTGGGTGAAGGGTACTCTGTTGCACTTCATTGTTGATAGTGGCAGCCAGAAGAACCTCATATCAACGAAATTCGTCAAGCAGTTGGTTTTGCTGACAACACCACATCCACAAACCTACACCATCGGATGGCTTCGCCAAGGGAGCGATCTCCATGTCAGCCAAAAATGTCTCCTACCCTACGACATCAAGCCTTTCAAAGATGAGGTATTGTGTGATGTTGCCCCTCTTGAAGCTTGTGATGTTATTTTGGGCCAACCTTATTTATGGAAACGTCATGATGTATATGAGTCTAGGCCCCGTAGTGTTATTATTACTTTGGACAAGAAATTGTACAGGATGCCCGAGGTAGTCTCACCTATTGCCATTTCCTTGATCTCTGTCAAGCAATGCAGGAAGGTCATCTCTTAGATAGGGAAGTTTGTCTTCTTCATGATTCACACTCAAAGTGAGTGGAAGGTTGCAGCCACATCCATGGCCTCCATGAAAAGTCTCTCCATGCAAAAAAAGAAAGCGGATAAGGTCATGTAAGAATACAAATACATATTCTCCTCACCCACTGGGGTACCTCTACACTGTCAGGTCAAGCATTCAATCGATATGACCCCTAAAACACCACTACCCAATTGGCCAGCCTATCGCCACTCTTTGTCAAAAAATGAGGAAATCAAGAGCTATATCCAAGAGTTTCTCAAAAAGGGGCACATCTGACCAAGATCATCACCTTGTGGAAGCCCAATCGTGCTTGTGCAGAAGAAAGACGAGACCTCGCGAATCTGCATTGATTATTGAGCCCTAAATAAAATCACAATCAGGAACCAGTACCCAATTCCCCAAATTGACGATCTGCTTGACCAACTCAAGGGGGCCAAATACTTTAGCAAGATTGATATGAAGTCTAGCTACCACTAGGTCCTAATAGAGCATATCGATGTATGGAAGACTTCCATCAAGTCCAAAGAAGGTATTTTTGAATGGTTGGTCATGCCCTTTGGCTTGACAAATGCCCAAACAACTTTCATGAGGATGATAAATGATATCTTGTGACCTTTCACCAATTCTTTTATGGTGGTGTATTTGGATGACATCCTCATATTTTGTAAGAGTTGGGCGAAACACTTGCAACATATTTAGTAGGTTCTGCACACTCTGTGAGAACACAAGCTATATGAAAATTTGGAGAATTTCTCCTTCAACATGAATAGGGTCCAGTCTCTAGGATGCATTGTTGATGAGCATGGGGTGCATGTTGATCCAACCAATATCTAGGTCATTTGTGACTGGCCAGCCCCGACCACACTCACTAAGCTTCGAAGCTTCTTAGGCCTTGCCAATTTCTATTGCAAGCTCATGTTGGGATTCTACCACATTGCATGGGCCCTTAGCCAAGTTACTAGGTGTGGTGGAAAGAAAAATTCCATGTGGAGCCAGTCCCAATAGAAAGTGTTTGATGATTTCAAGCAACGCTTGTGCTTAGCCTCGATGCTGCCATTACCCGACTTGCAACATCCTTTTGAGATTGAGACAGATGCTTCAGACTATGCCGTGGGCACAGTTCTCACTGAACATGGAAATTTCGTGGCCTATTATAGTGAGACACTAACATATACCATTTGTAAGTACCCCACTTACAACAAAGATATGTACTCCATTGTACAATCATGTCGCTAGTGAAGGAAGTACACTCTCAGGAAGGAGACAATCATCGAAACTAATCATAAGGCTCCGCATTTTATGCATATAGAAGGAAAATTGCAGAATGATCGCCATCAAAAGTGGTCTACATACTTGCAAAAATTCCATCTCAACATCAAGTATAAGACAAGGAGCACCAACCGCATCGCTGACTGCCTCAATCGACCTCCAGTTTCGACACTAACCATGGTGCTACACTCCTGTGAGAACGAGACCTATGGATGGCCCCAAATATACAAGAGAGATCCTGACTTCGCCACTACCTACCATATGTTGGTCACAAACACATCTGCCACTAATTTCCAACTTCATGACGGGTTGTTGTGCCATCTAGGCCATCTTTGTGTTCCATCAAGTGAGTGAGTGAAGTTGATTTGGGAAGCTCACTACAATCGGGTGGGAGGATACTTCGATATGGAAAAGATAGTGGAAGTAATGCAATGACATTTATATTAGCTGGAACTTTGACATGATGTCAGCAAGTATATCAGGTCCTGCATGGCCTAGGCCATTGCCAAACTGACCATTAAGAAAAAAGGCATGTACACTCCTCTACCTACTCCTGATAGACCCTGGGAATCCATCTTTATGGGCTACATGTAGGGCCTTCCTTCAACCAAGCAAAGAAATGACTTTGTTTTTGTGGTTGTTGATCAATTTTCCAAGATGGCGATTCTAGCTTCCTGCAAGAAGAGCATCACAGTGGAGGCCATTGCCAAGCTCTTCTTCAAATGAGTGCGGGTACATTTTGGGATACCACAAACCATGATATCATACTAGGATAGTCGGTTCCTCAACACATTCTGGTCGAGCCTCTGGTCACGACTGGACACCAATATCAACAAATCCACGACCTTCCACCCCCAAACGGATGGCCAAACCGAGGTCGTCAACAAGATGAGCATGCATATCTTGCGCATGTACAATTCCAAGAATACGTGCACATGGGATGAGATTCTTTCCTATTTTCATCACAATAACAATAAAGCCATACATAGATCAACCGAACATAGCCCCTTTCAGGTAGGGTTGTGATTTCAACCATTGGGTCCCATGGAACTTGCACTACCCCTTTCATCCACACAGGCAGAATCGTCCCATGCTCAAACTAAAGCTGAAAAATTCACCTGGTTCATTGAATGAATCCAACACATCCACCAACAGGTTTAATATATTTTTCAAAAGTCCAATGCCAAGTACAAGCAATGCCATGATCAATATTAGGAGGCACACACATTTCAGGTGGGTGATAAAGTTTGGTTGAATTTACAGAAAGAATGCATTACAAGACCCCATTGGAAGCTTCGTCCACTCCAATGTGAATGGGAATGGGAATAATTTATCACTTCTTCCAATTTTCATCTTAACATTGCTCAAAACCCATAGTCTAAGGTACAAATCCCTCCTCAGGTTGACAAGTCTGTACAGTTGGAGGTGAATAAGAAAAGGAAGAGCATTGGGTTTGCTAAGAAAGATAAGGCAACAAAGGAACATGTAGAAAAAGAAGGATCTTCTCAGTCCCCACAAAGAGAGGTTTCACCTTTGCCAGCTCCCAGTCCAGTGGAGGCTCCTTCAGCTAGAGCCATAGGTCTGATAGGGAGAAATTTATTGTTCTCTTCACCACCTACTACAGACAAGGTCAAGAACAGGATACCTATTACTAGAGCATCAACAAAGAAGGAAATAACTGTGTATAAAGTGTTAGTGGAAGCCCCCATCCAAAGAAAGGGAAAAAGTGTACCCATCAAAGATCCCATTGAAGTTGTAGACATAACTACTCCTCCAAAAAATGCTACCTTTAGGAGGTTGAATAGAAAACTTAAAGAGGCCAGATATGAAATTGCTAAATTAAAAAGGGAGGAGTTGGTTGAAAATAAGAATCTAAGTGATCTGATGGATATGTATCGTGGAACTCTTGTAAAGGCTAAGTTTATAGCTAAAATATTTAGACCTCTCCACAGGTAGCTTATGAACTTCTATAGACAAAATATAGCCTGCCAGAGTCATATCAGGGGGCTAAAGATGGAGATGCAACCTTTCAGGGAGGAGATGGTCAAGAAGAATTTGGATCTATTAGCTAAAGCTGCCACTAGGAGGAGCTCTAGAGTTAGAAAGTGATTGCAGATGGACACCTTAAATCATACCATTTTGACAATTTTTTGTTTTGGTATTTTGCTAAATTGAAGATAGTCATGCTTGATAAGACAAGTTTTAATTGAGGATGTATTAAGCTCTCCTATGTTTTATACCACTATCAATGGTTGACAATTGGGATAGTTTTAGAATATTTTTGATTCATTTTCAAACAAGCAGAGCCACTACAGGAGAGTTCGTAGTGCCTGGTGCTGCAAACTAGTTGATATAGTTTGGTGCTGCGAACTACGTTGCAAACTCCTGATTTGAAGGTTTTGGAGGAACAAGCGGTTTCCAAATGGGAAGAGAAGGATATGACAGCTGATAGGAGTTCAGTTGAAGGATGGAGGGACACCTAACCAAGGGAGATACACTCAGATCACATGTCATCAAGAACATTTAATAGGATCAAGGAGGTTACCCGAATGGTCCTAGTTTTTAGCAGTTTGTTTCTTTTTTGTTGAACAACTATAGTTACTCCACATGTAGGTTTGGGAATCCTAGGAAAGAAGGGGAATTCAAATTGTAAAGCTATCATTGACAACCTAGGATATAATATAGAACTTGGAAATCATTGAGGGGATCGAAGGATTGTAATGAGATTCATACTTTTTTGAATTTGTGAAGTTACAGAGCCATCTCTGGATTTTGTGTATCAGACTTGAGACTTTTTTATTAATAGAAATTATTTTATTTCCATTACCTTATCTCATCTTACTCTGATTTACTGTCATTTGAATGATTCATGTGGTTTATTGTATCTGTATTACAATGGAGGTTTTGTTGTGATGCTTCTATGATTTTATCAGATTTTATCTTTTGATTAAATAAGTTCTTATGTCAAAAGACTTTCCTCAGTTGTCTACTAGTATTGCTTGAAGTGAGTGGTAGAAATATTCATCTTCTCATTAAGTCTTCTATATATCCATTTAAATCTGTAAAACCCTGATCTAAGTTAGCCAAGACCTCATTTTATTATACACATTTTTTGGAAACTTCTGTGATTTTCACTGTTCTGCCTAAGTTTTGATCCATTTGAAATCAGCCTAAAAAAATTATATTTATACCTACTGATGGGTGATGAGCTTACACTTTAGTAGTCAAAGTGTAAATGTCAGTGCTAACACATTCGAAGTAGGGAAGGTTTGTAACGCTCATCCGATCGTTGCATGGCAGATCATCCAACGGTTCCAGAGCTTCTTCTAGACCTGCACTATGGTACCTATGACAGAGTTTAAATTCCTTGTCTGATATCAAGATGCCATTGCTGACATAATCCTCTACCTCATAGTTTGCCTCCTCTTCCTCCATGTTGTCACACCTTAAACACTTAATTCCAATACGTCTTGGGCTATACACCCCTTCCACTTGGCCTTTGGAGCATTGATCAAGATATTTTACTATGTAAAAATCCTGACAAAAGACGAGATCATACCTCTGTCATTGCATCAAGAATATTACTAGAGCTGAAGCCTTCCACCATCGAGTCGTTCCTAGGGATTCTACCTTCACCTCTTGATAGGTTGTCTATATATTTGATATTTGTTTTATTTTATGATAATATTTATCTTAAAAAGGAAAGAATATAATCCATCTAATTTCTTAAGAGTGTGAAATATTAACATAAACATATTAAAATGATAAAAGACAAATTGACCAATATTTATAACAATAAAAACTCCACAATATGAAGAGAAAACATCCAGTATCGATTTCAAAACTTTGTTACAATAAGTCTTCAAGGCTTCTCAAGTTCACGATGCTCCACACAAAGAATAACTAAAATACCTTATGAACTCCACAATATACAAGACACAATAGTGAGACCATCTACATAATGGAATTGAGAATGGTTCCAAAGGAATCATCCCATTATCTTGGAAACCAACAACCGTTACTAAAGGGTGGGACACTATTTTGTGGTTTTTATTTGGAGGAAGTGTGAGGCAACTTAACCCAACTTAATGGCCATGATATTTCTACACCTTCGACTACCGTTGTGGGGGAAAATCAACCACTTATGTGTAACTTGAATCTTGTTGGGGGATAAGACAATCCCCTCTTTAACCATCTATATAATGAATGTAGGATAAATAAAACTCACCTACCAATCCCAAGAACAAGGAACCATATAAATATCTAAACAATAAGAGTCAAATAAATGACATTAATAAAATCTAATAATACCCCAATATATGTGCATTAATAGTCCACTAATAATTACTTCAAATACTACAAATCCAATCACAATGAAATTAAATACATCTATAAATGCAACCATTTGAAAACAATATTACATATTCTAATAATTTAAAGGAATTGAACCTTAAACTTAGTCATTTAAACACTACTAAACCTAAATTATATTTATCTAATAAGTTATATTTATCTAATATATGACATTAATAGTCCACTGATAATTACTTTAAATAATACAAATCCAATCACAATGAAATTAAATACATCTATAAATGTAACCACTTGAAAACATTATTACATATTTTAATAATTCAAAGGAATTGAACCTTAAACTAAGTCATGTAAACACTACTAAGCCTAAATTTTATTTATCTAAATATTTGAAACCTAAAATCTAAACATTTTAGTTAGCTAAAAAAATTTATTAATCAATTTTGTTTCTAATTTTATTATTTAATTATTTTTTATTAATCTCTATTTAATAAACAAAAATTCTATGATTTTTTTTTTTTTTTTT
>JASDQU010736996.1:52045-63600 GCA_032191745.1 Picea mariana | reverse complement strand
ATATATATATATATATATATATATATATATATATATGACTTGACTGAAGGGTTGTAGATATTCGCATTGAACAACTTGATTAAGAAAGGTGCATGCACTTAGGGACAACATTAAAGATGAAAACCGGTTGATGACAACATTAAGAAAGGTGCATGCACTTAGGGACAACATTGAAGATGATAACCGGTTCATGACCTAACTCTCAAGGCAATCCATGCTTAGTCGCTTCAAGGACTTAGATCCAATATGACATGCATGTTTGTACACATTATAATGATTTTGTTTTGCAAGGTAAACCGATGACTTCACGCGGAGGTAAACTAATGATATTTTTTTTCCATTTAGATTTAAAAAAATATTAATTTAAAAAATATTTCACTAGATGGATGTAAAACAAAATTTAATTTAAATAAGTTATGATAATAAAATTTGTAATTAATTACTTAATTAATTTAATCTAGATATTGATATGTACAAAATAGAAGTTGGTTTATAGATGTGGTAACAACATAGTTTGGTAGGTTAGCTTAAATGTTGTGAATTACAAGTAAGAAGTTACGGGTCAAGTCCTCAAGCTGGATGCATGTATGAATATTGTGGGCCTCACTTAATGTCCCCATTGGGTTAGGTTCTCAAATTTGTAACCAACCGAATTACCTTAGGTATCATCCTTAGAATGAGGGGAAGTGTCCAATGATTTTTCTCGGGATGTGCATTTCATAGAAAAAAGGGGGGTCGCAGGAGTAGGGGGTCATTTTTTTTTATCAAGGGACAAATGGAGCTAGAATTCACTTGGGTACTGGGCATCACAAGCAATTTATTAAGGCATAAACATGATGAAGGGAAAAAACATTGTAAACACAACAATCGTGGGAAGGCTCCTCCATAATCATCAGATCTCTCGCAACCAAAAAAAATATCAAGAGACGTTAGGTTGGCAAGTCTGATCCAGAGAATGCTAGAAATAGCACTAGAGTTTGATAACATTGACTTATATCAAGTGTTAAGGAAACAAAACAAAATAGTGGATTCCAAAGCCAACTTAAGAATCCACTTGAATGAAGGTATTATAGACTATGGTAGTGGAACCACCCAAGCCAAATGTATACCATGAATATTAGCACCCAAAGGACATAACCATGCATGAGACACAAGTGGTGACACATGCATACACAAGGTTTGACAAGAGTTAATCCCACACAAGTATTACGTTTATGCTTGCTGTAGGCATTCTCATTTAATTATGATCTAGGATTATGCTCGATGGGTGAATGTGGGTTCATTCTCCACTTGCTGGTGTTTGGTGTTTACCACTTCAAGGAGAATTTCCCTAGCCTCTTGTTGATCTACATTCGTTGATCAACATTAGGGTACATAGATCCATCCTTTTTCTTTTTCTTTCCCTCTTAGGTTTCTTGTATATTCTATACTTAACCATTTTTTCCCTTTAAAATGAGGGTTACGGGTTAGGATACTATCATGTCCGCAACTCCACAAACCTGCAGACCTGCAAGTCTATACTTAGTCACTTTTATCACCCCACGATATCGACACTTAGCCATTTTTCTATGTTGTGGGAGTCTTGTTGCGGGAGACCAATCTACTCCTCATCCTGCAAATACCTATGTCCCAAAACCCACAAACCCGCAACACTCAAAATGACCCATTCTATTTCCGCATCATGCATAATACACCACTTACCTTTTTCATACTTAGCTGATTTATTAAATGCAGATGTGGGACACCCCTTCATTCCATTTTTCTTTTTCCCTAGACCCTCATCTCGCAGTCTTGCAATTTCGTGTCCTCCAAAATGACTATCTCACTTCTGCAACATGCAAAATTGACTTTTCTTATACTTATATTATTTCATCATTACGAATGCGAGAATCCCTCTTACTTCTCTGTTCGACTCTCCATACCCGTAGTACCACCTCCTACAATCCCACATTCATCATATTTCACTTTCCATTCCTCACTTCACACCTCCATACTTAACCATTTTTCATGTTTCTCGACATCACATCACCATTCCCGATGACATTTACTTCCCCACCACCATGTCAGCTTCCACTTGTGCGAACCTAATACCAGTGGTGTGGATATTGTAAAAGATTTACAATAAATTCAAAATCAGAGCGTGCAAACTAGCAACTTTGAAATAAGAGCTATAATAGTTAATAATCAAGGAAATACATGGTAAATTAAATAAAGAATTAAACACCATTCTGTAAAAATATTATATTTATAGGAGCACCACCTATTCTTAAAAAAGGAAACATGTGTAAAGACATGTCAAATAAAAGGAAATAATTGTATTGCCGAGACACTTTCAATACTCTTGGACATGAAGACCACCTATTCTAGTGGTCTTAGGCATATAAGTGGTATTTTTCTCTTCCGCCTACAAAGAAGGAATCAAAATTTTTTTAGAGTTCAGGCATTGAGTTATTCAGGTGTGTACCTAATGTAGTAGACTTCAAAGAGCTGGTACTCTGGTGTGCCAATAAGTTTGACATAGAATGAAAAATCATTCAAATATAAGGAAATTTGTTGATTTATTTTTCCCCTTCAATATTCAGGAGAATGTTGCAACTTCTAGACCCCACTATGTTATTTAAGAATGATGAAATAAATGATTTTCTAAAAGAACACGGAGGAGGAGTAAATATTCTCGAAAGTTACCTCACCAACCCAAGAATTGACATCAATTCTACTCAGGTCAGGGTAAGTTATCTAAAGTATCCATATAAATATTTTTCTTGGATTTTTCGCTAGAATAATATCAAACGAGAATTTGTTTCAGTTGGGGGGCCTGAGAAAAACTAGAAAATTATAGATCACTTCGTATTTGGTATTTTTTATTGTTTACTGTCACATATTTGAGGACTTTCCTAGAGAAAGAAATGTTTATTTTAAGAAGGAACCAAATTCTATATGGTATCTAGTTCTATGGAGGCATAAAGCCCCATATAATTTTTATGCAGTCCAAAATGGTTTTATGTCTTCTTTCAAGAAAATGATTCATGGTCCTACTACGTCAATGCTATCACTGGAAGTTGCATCCTTTCTTGCTGAGAAAGGAGTTTTTGAACTTTGGAGGAATTTAGTCTTCTAAGATTGTTTGGGTTCTAGGGGAAACCCTTGTTGTTACCATTCTATTTGTCTGATCAACTTTTCGTCATTAAAGTGTGCAGACAATATAAGTATTGGGCAAAAATTTTCAATGAAAATAGAAAGAAACAATTTATTCCATTTCCATGGAGGGTTGGAGAGATAGTTGTTAAATACATCTCTCATTTGGATGAATTTGTTGTTCAATTGGATCAACTCAGTATGAAGGAATCCCGATCCATCAAGGGTTTTGATCCCAAAGATTCATTTTCTGCACATATGTCTTCAGTCGAGTATTCTTCATATTTCAGTAAGTTAGATAAATTTGAAGACAAGAGGCGAGATAACCAAAATATCCAAGAGGCATCTTTTGAAGAAACCCTAAATGATATTGACGAATTGGAAAGCACTAAAAAGTTCTATAGGAAGAGGGGTAGGTAGACGACCAATAAGAATCCGAATTCACCAAATGTATCCCAAAGAAGTACTTCAACAAATACTAAACCTTGAAGTAGTGGTCTGGAACAAAGAAGTACATTTGTTAGAAACTCAGACAGCTGTGGAGACAAGGACCCTACTAAGAAAACAATGGAAAAACATCATGTTGTTCAAACTTTGATAAAAATAAAAAGAGAAACTCGAAAGGGGGGACAATACATACCTAAAATTGAAGAAAGTCCCAAAGCCACAGAAGTAGACGATGTAATAGAAAAGCCTAGCTAGTCAAAGAAGAGATTGATAGAAACTTGGGTGATTGTTGAGGAATTGGCTTCCCAAGATCAAGACATATTTAAAGAGGAGTATGCTACATTACACCACGTGACCTACCACAAAATTTCTAAAGAATTGTTCATAGAAAAAATAAATATGAAAAATAAAAAAAGTTGCAAAGAAATGGAAGTTAGAAATCGATTTTCATGGGGTTCCACCCTTGAAAATCATGCAATTTCATGATGCAACCAAAGAAGTATTGAAGGAGTCCATTTTTTATATTGAAAATAAATTTTATTTTTAAAAGAGAGAATAAAGGAATTAGAGAAAGCTCTTATTCAAAAACCTTTATTTGTAGAGACTATCACTGCAATACAACCAATACTCAGTCTTGAAGATGTCCTAGAGACTGGGGTGGTAGGAGCGGGTGGGGTAATCTTCTCCCCAGGGGGACATATTCAAACAACCTTCTCTTGGAGTTTGGGCATAACATACAATAACTAGGCAAAATCTTACGCTCTTTATAAAGGTCTCAATATAGCAAAGAGACAAGGCATTGAAGAGTTGATTATCATTGGATATTGTGGGGTCATTCTTAACCAATTCAAAAAGCGATCCCTCTCGGATGATATGAATATCAGAAGAATCATTATTAGAACATTTTTGGACATAGGGTCATTTCAAACTATGAAATGTTTTCATGTTATTAGAAACAATAATATCGAGACCGACTCCTTTGCTAATTTGGCTACTTGGGACTCGCTGGGAACTTTATGAATTGATGGCTAGTTTGTCCAATATTTTATCCCCTAATGCAAGTCGGGATGGATAGACCCACAAAATCATTGTCCCATAGAAGGGACCCACCATTTAAATAAATTGAGAAGATTAACCGTTGAACCGCAAGACACATTGGTTTAAGGTTAGGAATGTCGGTTGATATCAAATATTGGAGCACATTTTCGCTAGTGAGGAGGACAGGTGGCTGCACCATCCTTCTAATGCATGCATCTCCAGACCCTGGAATACCCTCGCACAAGAGAACTTCAATGGATACTCTCCCACGACTAGTATCATAGGTTTCTTATGCGACTGAGTTAATGGATGTGGTATGTATTTGTACTCCTCGATCGTCACCGTTCCCTCAGAGTTCCTCATCCACTGCTTGTAATAATGGAATCGTTTGGCCAGAGTCTTGTCACATGCTTATAGATCTCTTTGGTGGTTGTGGGGGTAATTTTCGGTTCATTCATCGTTCAGGGTGACAACCCATCATCCGTTTTCATGCCATTACATAGGATCTTATCATCAAGAAGTGTATTATGAATCGGGGTGGAGGAGAATTGGATGTCACCTTAACTCCAATGTTCCAAGTTTCATTTCCCATTGATCGTTTAAGGACATAGCCTTTCTCAAAAGTAGTCCAGGTAGGTGTTCGAGCAGGAAGTGTGGATAAGAGGAGGTCAGGTGTATCACGATGGTGTCGAGAGATACAAGACGAGGAATATGAGGCTCTGGTTAATCTAGTTAATTCACTTCAAATTAGCATGCATAATGCCTTAGTTCAGTGGCAAATTGCAATGGACCTACTAATTTCGCAGAGGTAGGGAATTCAACAGCTACGAGATGAAGTGGATGCCATTCATATAGAGGTAGAATATTTTCACTCCAGACCTGTCTCTCCAACCTAGCCATCTTCTAGTCAGAAAAATTCAGATGAGGCTTCATCTCCAACTCCTCCTAGGCAGATTCCAGATCTCAATTCACCACCGGAATCCATAAAAGAAGCTCAAGATGGAACTCCATTAGACAAAGCTTAAACAATATTCTCTATTTTTGTATTTTTATACTTTGTATATTCTATATATGGTACATTAGGATCTATAGTAGTTGTAATCCAATTTCAAGGCTAGTAGTTTGGACAATTTCAGATAGGGAAAAATTCCATCCTGATTTTGAAATTTACAGGCTTATTTTGAATCATGTAATGACTTTCTCTATGGCTAGAACACAAATTTTTTGAATATAAATTTTACCAGTTTTGTTAAAAAAAAATATTTCTTAGAGACCAGTTCCATATTAAAGGGTTCATATAGCTTATTAATGACTGCAAAGAAATACATTAGATATGGTATCAAGAAAAGAATATACTTAATCCTCGAAATTGAGGAATTAGCACATAAATCAACTAGATTCTCAACAAGGGTTTTTCACTTTAAGGAATATCTCTAGAAAGATTTAGAAAATGATGAAGGATTCTATAAAGAAGTAGTGGGCACATTCACAACGAAGTTTTCAAGATTGAACGAGACACACTAAAGATAAAAAAACATTCCCTCAAAGGTTCTCATGAAATAGGTTAATACTTGTTGGATAAAGAGAATCAAATGCCTAAGAGAGTTTTTTACTGAGTGCGATACTATTAACATTAGAAGGGGTGACATGTTTTTTAAACTTGTTTATTTGACCAAAGAGTTAGATGACCCAAATTTACTAATTGATAAAATACTTTTGTCAAGGAGAAACTATTAGAACAATTGGAAGCATTAAAAGTTGCATGAGCCAATGAATTTAGCGATTCAATTGAATTCTCCGAAGAAGAAATAGAAAGATGGCTTGTTTGGCATGCAAATAAGAATGATGATGTTGAGGAATCTCTCCATCAATTAAGCATTGATTTGAGAGAATCAGAGAACGATTTATTTGAAAGTAAGGCCAATCATGAAATAACGGTTGATCCAATGAGGAAGTATATAGAACAATGGTTAACAAAGGCGTCAGTTAAGATAACCGAGACATATAAAAAGGAAGTAGTTACATCAGTTATACCACCTCCAGCATAACAATAGAAACAACCTACAAAATATGCCACTACAAGCAAATGAAGGTTTGGAATTTCCATCACAGTAAGTCAAGTAATCACCCTATTTTTGTTTTTCACCACGTTTTTCTTCCTCAGTCAATTTTCATTCTGCCTTTTTTGTTCCCACAATTCGTGAAACCAAAGGTTGAACCTTGACTATTTTCTTTTGTCTTCTAGGTCTCTCTTCATGTTATAGTCCGCAGGAGCCCAATCCCAGTCCTCTTTGAAGGACAAACACATTTTACTTTTACTAAAGTCTCAGACATTATTGTTTATTTTTATAAAGACACCTATTATTTTTTAGGTTCCTAGAGAATTATTTGAGATATAACATTATTGATATCTTAGAATTTAAGTTTTAAGCATGAGATTTCAAATTCATGTCTATCAAAATCTCTTTTGCATATAATGAAATGATAATTTAAAGTTATTTTCCTTATGCGGTCCATAGTTTCCTTTCTTGTGTTGAATATTATGTCTTACTTTGATGAATACTGTGATGGAAATGCCATCCTATGACACTATAGACTCTTTTGGTGTAACATCCTGCTCTTGCACATACATGACTTGACATATTATTTGAGGACACTTGCGTGCAAGTGATCCCGTTTTAGTATATGGTTGTCTGGTTGCTTATGGATTCTTATGATGATGTTGATGATTATAATGTTATGTTATTTGATATCTATGTATTGACAAATGCTATTGATGAGTTTCCCCTGAGTGTGCATGACACTTGACAGTTTGAGGATGTCGATGGCATCAATGGACCTCCTTAGACTCTGGATCAAGGTAGGGAGTGGATTGTATTGGTTTGGGCATTTTTATTCATGCATATGTGACATATGATCAAGTATACTATGATGTTGTTATGGATCATTAGCAATGTTTCGTTGATGGATGCAGGCTGACGATTGCTTGCTAATCAGAATCACATATGGAGTAAATGGGCCATGCACAACAACCAAATATTGAGGGAGAGGTGTGGTAGCAACCCTGCCACAACCTACTAGCACTCCTGTTGTGTCTCGAATTGTAGGTTAATGATTACCTATTTCGAGAGATCCACGATGCTGTGGGGGCAGACTGAGAAAGTCGCTCATGAATATTCTAAGGGGCACACAATAAGGCAGGGTCCTTATTCCTTAGAGGCCCTTAGTTTCTCACAATGTCACCTGAATGGGGCATTTACTCCAAGGGTTGGACAACTACCAAAACCAGTCAAAGGTGAGTGGGACCCTTGGAGCACGTAGTGCATCTTGAAGGGCACGTTGTGTAACTAAAATTTGAATAAAAGGTGAGTGGCACCCATGGAGCACAGAGTGCGTCTTGAAGGGCATGTCACGGTATAAAATACAACTTGAGTCAATGAACCTAGGTGCCTAGAAAACAATAATTTGTTTTGACATTGTCGGACTTAAAATAATTATTAAATGAGTAATTTTTATTAATTATAAAATCTCCTTAAAAATTCTAAGCCTAGTTTAAAAATTTGAGCCTAAGTCTAAAGTGGGTAAGAAGACTAAAACTAAATTATAAATTAAATAAATGGGGGATGAAGAAAAATCAAGTTAGGAATTGAAAGAGTAAAAAATTATATCTAAAGATTTAATTATATAAATATGTGCAAAAGAATACGAAATTGGAAATTAAGATAAGAAAGGAAATAAATCTAAAAAGAATGTGGAAGCATAGAAAGGTATCTAGTCTAGTCTAACTAAAGAAATTTCCTAAATTAAACACAACTAAGTTTTAGAAATGCGTCAGTCATTAAAAGGGAAATAGAGGGAATAAAGGGACAACTAGGAGTAATTTTAGGAGCGATTTTAGGATGGGTGAGGGAAATTGACATTTAATTAAATTAAATGGTGGATTTATTGGTGCAACTAAAGAAATGGGTGACAAGTGTACGGGGGGAGTAATTCCTAATTAATTAAAAAAAAATGAATTAAATGTGCAAATGGAAAGTGGTCACTAAGAAAAATTCTATAAAAGAAATGGATGAGAGGAGTAATGGATTTTGACTGGTATGAGTAAGGTTATGCTACAAAAATTCTAACTAATTTTACTTGTGAGAGTTGGGATATCCAGCTTGAGAAAGAGAGTGGTAGCTCTACCTTACGAGGCGAGATGGGAGCTAAACTATTCTGGTTGTGGTTGTGCGTGGCCCCTTTGCAGCTCAAGGGTCTAAGGGGGAAGAAGAGTACCCCAAGTGATGGATGGGAGGTACTGATGAAGTCTTCATGGTTAGCAAGCAAGGAGATGAACAGAGTGAAAGCGCGGGAGATCATCTTCGACTCTTGCCTTCGGTCATAGTATTTCATTTGAGTTGTAATGTAATAAGTTTTTATTGTATTTTCATTTGAAGATGCAATGAATTAAGTGTTTATTGTATATATATTCTGGGGGTATTCTCAGTGTTTTATTGCATATAATATCTGTGTTTCTGTTGCACATTTGCTTAGCAATTTTTTTCCCTTTCCCATCGTTCTTGTTGATTTTTTTTCGGCAATTGGGTCTCTTTAAACCTTTGCAATTCCTTGTTATCCAATGATTCTGTCTAATTCTCATCGATTATTTTTAACCTTTGTTACACAACGATTGTTCTCCAATTTGCTTAGTGTTTGAATGTAATCCCTTCTACGATTTGCCCACATTACTCAGTGTGTTTATTGTCTCTTTTCTCTATGATTTTCCATGACCCTTAGTGTGTTTCCATGGTAATCTTCTCTGCGATTGCCTTTAATACTCAATGTTTTTTTGTTTTAATCTTCACTGCGAAATAACTTGGAATGCGCCCTACGTTTTACCTCTCACACTCAACAAATTTACCTCTGTTTACACTGGGAATATAACTTGTAATTCACCCAACGTTTTATCTCTTATACTAAAATTTTTTACCTCCTTATCTCTGCATTTTGGGTGAAAACGTGCTCATCCTGTAGGGGAAACTAGTAGGCATTTTTACCTCCTTATCTATGCATTTTGGGTGTAAAAACGTGCTCAACATGTGGGAGAAACTAGCAGGCATTTTTACCTCCTCATCTCTGTGTTTTGGGTGTAAAAACGTGCTCAGTCTGTGGGGGAAACTAGTAGGAATTTTTACCTTCTTTATCTCTGCATTTTGGGTGTAAAAACGTGCTTAGCATGTGGGGAAAACTAGCAGCCTTTTTATCCTTCTTTATCTCTGCGTTTTGGGTGTAAAAACATGCTCTTCCTATGGGGGAAACTAGTAGGCATTTTTACCTTCTTTATATCTGCGTTTTGGGCGTAAAAACGTGCTCGACCTGTGGGGAAAACTAGCAGGTGTTTTTACCCTCTTTATCTCTGCGTTTTTAGGTGTAAAACATGCTCATCCTATGGGGGTAACTAGCAGACATTTTTACCTTCATGATCTTTGCATTTTTAATGTGTAAAACGTGCTATCTTGTGGGGGAAACCAACATGCATTTTTACCCTCTTCATCTCTACATTTTTTATGTGTAAAATGTGCTAGCTTGTGGGGGAAACCAACATGATTTTTTACCATCATTATCTCTGCATTTTTGCTCACTATTTTTCCCAGAACTTTCCTCATTATCTCTGCGTTGTTGGGGAATTTTCCAACTCTATGTTTTCCTTCATGTCTCCGAGTTATTAATGTCCCTTCCTTTTCCTTATTCCTACAATTTTTTGGCATTAGAAGATGCCCTGCACATTGGAGTGTCCTTTAGTTTCACTTGATTTTAGTTAGTAATATTCAAAGGCAATTATCTTCTTTCAATGTGATTACATAGTTTTATATGTATCATTTTCCTTATGATGTCTAGAAGTCTTCAAATTTAATATTCATTATTAAGTGTCATTGCATATCTCAATGCTAATTTTAATGAGCACTTTAGATATCTATGACCTGTCAATAAAAGGCTCTATTGAATGCTTAATTTATTTTGGGGCCAGTCTATAAATGAATGAAGAAATTCTGTTCGCGTATGCATTATAGGTGATCTATCAAATTTACTTCAGTATGAATTAAATTGTTGAAGGACTACTATAGATTAATAACACCTAAGTTGGGGACTTTACAATGTAAACTATAAGCCTCAATGAAAAATATAATTACTTTTGCGCATGAATTTGGAATTGATACTTATTTTGTGCCATGTATTAAAAGAGATGCATTGAATGTTTGGATGTGATTAGATTTCATGAGAACCTTGATTAATGTTGATGTGTGATCAATTTAACAATCAAATTGCTTGCATGCCTTGAATAATGTAGAGGGGTGATTACTTAAGTAAGTAAATCATTCGTGCACCACGATATAAATGTCAATGAATTCTGTGTCATGAATAACACTAATGTGTAACGAGATGTGTAAATAATTTAATCTTGCGTCCATTAAATTGATGTATGATTGATTGAGTAGATAGATCTTGTCGCGCCATGAAATAAATTGATAATTTACTCTTTCACAATGACTATTTCATGATTGATGAATGATTAAGTCAGTGGATTACTCACGCACTTGAATTAAGGTTGGTATATAATTGATCACAAATTGGGTTTATTATGCCATGGTATCATGTTGATGTGTAATGATTTAGTAATTGGATTTATTGCGCCTTAACTTATGTTGATTTATGATTGATTTAGTAACTAGTTTTCTCCTGCGCCATTAATTAAGTTGACATGTGATTGTTCTAGAGTTTGTGTACTCTCGTGCACAACATATATTTAATGTTGATGAATGATTGTTAGAAATTGATATCACATGTGCCATCAATTAGTGTTGATGTATGATTGATAAAGATGATGATTACCCTTGTGCCATGATTAATTGATGATTAGGATTGATTGATTGATCTAGTTGATGTTGGACTTGATT